>SKCR01001307.1:0-65403 GCA_019454045.1 Zanthoxylum bungeanum
ATTTCCCAACCAATCAAAACTTTAACTGCTCCCACTTAACCATCCAAAAGAAACTTCCACCAGATTGGGAGCGAGGAGATCGATGAGCCTACAGAGAGGGCTCTAAGAAGAAAAATAGTGGGCCAAAAAGGTAAAGCCCCGATAGTCCCTGCTCAAGTTATAGAAGATGCCCCACTATTGGAGATCAATAGCTTTTTCGAGGATGGAAGGGAAAAGGTGGCCTACCTCCTTCCGACTTTTAATTTTATGGCTAAAACAGTCAGCTTGGAGCAGGCCAAGGCGTACAAGGAAGTTGCGCCTAATGAAATCATCAACAGGACCTGCCATTTTCATGTAAAGGCATGCATGAAAATGACACACACTGGATGATTGCTAAATAATTTACTTCTCAAGTGATGACTAAGGTCTAAGAATCTTCTATGGCTCGTATATCCAATATTTTTCCGCAAAAATTGTGAAGATGTATCACCCCGCACAAACTAGACATGCCATATAACCATTAATACTCCACCCAAAGAGAGAAATATAAGTTGAAAAGTCGTTAATAGTCCACAGTAATATCGCTTGCATTTCAAAATACTGCTCAGTAACTACATCATAGGTAGTAACAACAATATTCCACAATGCATGTAACTCTTCAATCAACGACCTCAAGTAAATATCAATATATTTACCGGGGAAACGTGGACCTGGTATAAGGAAGGAAAAAAATATGAAATGGTCTTTCATGCACTTTTACGATGGTAAGTTATAAGGTACAATTACCATAGACCACATGCTATAAGAGATATACATGTTTCCAAAAGGATTAGAACCATCAGCTGCAATTACGAGGTTCATCGGTCAAATACGGGTACATATCATCAAATTCTTTCCACTCCGTTGCATCAGCAGACTGTCTAAGAACGTCCTCATCACCAACTTTCTTATCATATTGTCATATCATGTCAGATGCGATATGACATGACATAAATAATCTTTATAATTTAGGTATCAATGGAAAATAACGCAACAGCTTCTGAGGCATCTTCTTTCCAGTACCCGGATCTTATACCAATTTTCTCCACATATTGGACAATTCTCAAGGAATTCATACTCTACACGAAATAATACACAATCATATTTACAAGCGTGTATTGATTCATACCCCAATCCAAAATCACGTAATATTTTTTCGCCTCGTAATATGATTTCGGCAATTATGTGTCGGCTGGTAATATTTTTCCAAGCTACTCTGATATCATATCAATATTTTTATTGGTCATTCAATTACTTACTTTAATATGGAGTAGCTTGATAATAAAAATAAAAGTCGACATGCTAGCACCATCAAATGATTTCTTTTTATCTTCTTCAAGTAACTAACTAAACAATTTTTATCTATAGTTCTCCTCTGGATATGATATTTCTCCACCGAATTTCGAACCCTAAAAGTTATGGAAAGCAGCAATCATACCATCATCATCATTTTCTTAAGGATGCTCGTGATAGCTGGTACTAGTTTCTAAATGGGTATAGTGGGAGACAGAGGTGTAAATTTCTCCATGGTAAACCTGCGTCCGATAGATGGTTGAAATTCTTTGCATGAATAAGTGATCCATAACTTTGCTCAAGTGCTTCTTTCTCCTATTCAAACAATTATTATATGGACCACACACGCGACCTTCCATATCGGCAACTCGTTTGTTTCTTCCATAAATTCTTCCACCCTTTTACAGTATTTGATACTCAATCAATTGGGCACACTCATACAATTTCTTTATGTATCAACAAAAATATCTATAAATATATAAACAAATTATTACAATAATAGTGATACATATATATTAGAGAAAATACACATACCTAATAGTTCTATGCATATTAGACAAAATATAAATTAACTAAATTCTTAAACTAAAATATTACCTAATTAAATTATAAACTCTAATTTTAGGAAATTTACGCAAAAATACATAATGGGTATTTAAATTACTATAATAATAGTAATTTATTAGAGAAAATACATACCTTAATTAGCTTAGTGTTGGATTATCATTAAAAATGATGAAAATGTGTATTGAAGACAAATAAATTAGAAGAATGAATAAATAGTGAAGAAGAGTCACGGGGCAGCTATTTTTTTAATTTTTAGCATCACTGATTTCAGTTGCGACGCTAAATATCGCCGTTTCAGCATCGTTACCAATATTCGACGCTAAAGGTTGACATTTAGCATTGAATATTGGTAGCAATGCTTAAATTTATAGCGTCGCTGGTTTAAGTTGCGACACTAAATGTCACCATTTTCAGTGTCACTACCTATATTTGACGCTAAAGGTTGATATTTAGTGTCAAATAATTATAGCGACACTTAAATTTATGACATTTAGCATCGCTAAGAATATTCGACACAAAATATTCATTATTTAACATCGAATATAGTTAGCGACGTTGAAAATTCTGACATTTAGCACCGCTATCTATATAAACAATGTTAAATATTGTACTTTTAGCATCGTTTAGTCTTACGACGCAATATGTTATTACTTTTAGCGACGCTAAATATATATTTTGTGACTTTTTTTTTTGCGATACTAAAATTTTGGACAGTAAAGATCTTATTTATTGTAGTGTATGTAGTCGACCCTACTAATGGAAAATATTTTTATTTAATTTAATTTGATTTGGTTTGATTTTAAACCTAATAACTATGTGAGTGGCAAGTTGCGAACTATTTTTATTTTAGCATTTGGCTGAGACAAATTGCTTGTTGGCATTCATCAAAATTGGAAATATATAGTTTATCACTTGTTAAACCAAACCTTAGGGGAAAGGATGGGGAGTCAGAATTTTCATTAAGGGGGTAAAATCTGATTTTATTTATTTTATTTTAACAGGAATAAATTAAAATTATATTATTAATTTATCAGATTTTTCATCAATTTATAAGAAATATTTTAATAAAAGTTTAGATTTATTAGGGGCGACCGTTCTCATTGAAGTATAAGTGACTCAGCTACTGAACAACATCTCAATCATCAGTTATATTTACATTATTAGATATCCAATGAAAAAGATTCTTTTGATATTATCTATGGTTATTATCATTTCACTATTTCATAAATTGAGAAATAATAAATGAATAAAAAAATTATTGATATGTAATATTTTAACACTAGTTTTATATAACAATTACATTCTCATATTAGTACCTTATATTTTACAAAAGAAGCTTTGACAAATAACAAATGTGTATAAGAAGAATTGGTGTGTAATATTTTATTACTAATAATTGAATGTAAATGTTGTAAAAATATAATAATAAAATATAAGATTTTATACACATAATAATAAAAAATACACTCTAATATTTTTTATATTCATTTTTTATTTATTTTTTATTTTTTTTAACAACCTAAGATGATATTTTTTTTAAAGATAAATTCATGAGAATACAACTAATGTTTGAAGGAAATGAGTCTTTCCAAATACAATTTTGGTGACATCCAGTCCTGTTTTGGCTAGTTCATCAACAACTGCATTACTGAGTATAGGAATATGGCATACATTAAAATTTGCTAATTTAGTAGCTTTTCTTTGCTCTCTTCCAAAATCCACGCAATCTCAGTTCTGCCACCCTTCCTGTTAGAAATCAAGTCTAGCGCACCTTCGCAGTCAGACTCTATGATCAGGGATGGCATATTGGCTTCATTTGCTACTTGTAATCCGAAATTGATGGCTCTGCCACCACATCTCTGAAAAATGAGATATTTTAACTACTACCAATACCACTTCACTTCTATGATTTCTGAACACAACATCCAACCCCAAATTCTACTTGTCCTTGCTAATGGTAGCATCATAATTTATCTTTAACCAGCCTAAAGGAGGAGGTTTCCATCTTCTGCTCTGAAACCTTGATCTGCTGGTGTGCGAACTATATCCTCTGCTTTAGCAATTGATGTTTCCATAGCTTCCTTTTTGGTTTAGAAAATACTAAGATTATGTGCTTGCCAAATTTGGAGCGAATCGATTTCCTACTATGCCTATGACATCGTGACCAGTACACTATTGGGCTCGCAGCGTGTATAGAGTACTAATATCCCCACGGGGGACTAACCGGACAATAAAGAAGTCACCACCTGATATGAGACATCGGGAATGATTTTAGGTTGCACTACACCACTCGCAAGATCCGACCTCAAACCTATTTGGGTTCAGAGTGTTGGGGTTTTAGTGCGGGAGCAGCGAAAGCACGCTGTTCGAGCGAAATCGTAACTTTAAAACTTTTAAAGCTATCAAATAAATTATTCAATATCCAATATGAATAATTCATTCATATTTCACCTAAACATATTTATTCGATATCAAATAACGAGATAAATTTGTTAGAAACATCGCGAAAATTTTACGAAAAATATTTTTCCGCAAAGTGGCATAAAACATGTTTTTGTCCGAACCGACCAACCAATACACATGGGGGCTGCCCAGGTCAACCCCAATAGTACTTGGGCAGTTCATGGACTACCCAAACAGTGATCAATTCACTGTTTTGACAGCGGACACCCGGTAAGCCCAAAACTCACCCGGTAACGCCGTTTTTCACTGTTTTCGCATAAATCAACTCCGAAACAATTTCCGGCAATTGTTCCAACACCCAAAACACATCCAATACATTTATACAACATACTTTTTATCAACAAAATCACAGAATTTCCAGATCTATTTTGGTAACCAAAAATATCATTTTTTCATGCTTTAAATCCAATTTTCTCAACATTAATCATATCAACATTAACTCCAACCAAAGCCACCACCTATGAAGTACTCAAGAAAAATTATAGGAGTTATAAGAGTGTTCATAACACTCTAGAATGGCAACAAGTCATCAAATGAAAAAATTGAACAAATATTACAATAATATTATCCAATCCAACTTCACACATGCATCTAGCCTCCAAATCAAATCTCCAAATCAAAAAGCCCCAAAATATAAGAAATGAAGAAACCCTAGAACTATTCTAGATATTCAAGCACAAGAAACAAGCTTTCTAAGTTTAAGAGTTATGAAGATTACCTCCAAATCTCCCAATTTCCTTAAACCTTTTCTTGAATTTCTTCCTTGTTTCTTCAAACAAATTTTTGGGTGCTTTAATGGAGATAGGTTTCAGCCATGGCTTCCAAGTGAAGGATAAACACTCCATGTGAAAAAATTTGGAAGTCGGTTCGATGGACACGAGCAACTCATGCATCCATGTGATACACCAAGTGGACGGATCTCCGCTAGTAGCCTATGAGATCGGCTATCCCATTTAAGGGCGGATCATATCATCATGCTAGTCTCTCCGCTTTGTGAATGCCCAGATTATTCATAAAACTATGACTAGGAACGTTTGAGAGTAATAATTCTCATAAGGCGTGGAAGCCATCATCTTATTACACCAAGGGCTTTATTACAGTGTTTGATGATTCATATAATTTATGTAAGACACGTATAATAAAGATTGTCATTTTATTAATTAATGAAAATATTACAAATACATGTACATATAGCCCATCTACAAGTTGGGTATAGGGCATATCCCTAACAATCTCCCACTTGCACTATAGCCAACTAGTATGAATCTGGACATCATACTCTCGGGTGTGCCTATCATGCTTTTGTTGAGTAAGCCCTTTAGTCAGAGAATCTGCAAGATTATCTTCTGTGGGTATTTTCTCTATAATAACTTCTTTTCTCTCAACAATCTCCCTAATGAGATGAAATCGCCTGAGTACATGCTTGGATTTCTGGTGGGACCTTGGATCATTTGATTGAACAATGGCGCCCTTATTGTCACAGTACATCGTGACGCCATTCTTTATCGTGGGAAGTACTTCCAGCTCCGTGATGAACTTCTTTATCCAGACTGCTTCTTTAGCTGCCTCAGATGCTGTAATATACTCTGCTTCAGTGGTGGAGTCTGTTTTAGTTGACTGCTTTGAGCTTTTCCAACTGACAGCTCCGCCATTCAAAGTAAACAGATATCCTATTTGCGATTTGTTGTCATCCCTATCGGTCTAAAAGCTTGCATCACAGTAACCAAGGACTTTCATCTCAGAAAAATCTACATATGTCAAGAACACATCCTTAGTTCTTCTCAGATACTTGAGGATTGTTTTTACAGCTGCCCAGTGTTGGTCACCAGGATTTGCCTGATACCTGCTCGTTATGCTAAGAGCATAAGAGACATCAGGTCTTATACATAGCATGGCGTACATGATCGATCCTATTACTGAAGCATAAGGGATCTTACTCATACGCTCTCTATCTGAAAGAGTATGTGGACATTGCTTCTTAGATAATTTGATTCCATGACAAGTAGGTAAATTACCTCTTTTGGAATCTTCCATTTTGAATCTTTTCAAAATTTTATCTATGTACGTAGATTGAGAAAGTCCTAACAACCTCTTAGATCTATTACGGTAGATCTTAATGCCGAGGATGTAGGCTGCTTCTCCCAAATCTTTCATGGAGAAATTCTGAGATAACCATTGCTTGGTGGCTTGCATCATGGGAATATCATTCCCGATGATTAATAAGTCATCGACATATAATACAAGAAATACAACAGCACTCCCACTACTTTTCCTGTAAACACAAGGCTCGTCTACATTTTTGATGAAGTCAAATTCTTTGATTGTCTCATCAAATCATATATTCCAACTTCTGGAGGCTTGCTTGAGTCCATAAATGGATCGTTTAAGCTTCCATACTTTATTATGATCATCCTTAGATGCAAACCCCTCAGGTTATGTCATATAGACTTCCTCTACGAGGTTCCCATTAAGGAAAGCTGTTTTGACATCCATCTGCCAAATCTGATAATCAAAGTGTGCAGCTAGTGCCAATAAAATTCAAAAGGACTTTATCATTGCAACAGGCGCGAAGGTTTCATCATAGTCAATTCCTGGATTTGTCTATAACCTTTCGCCACCAACCTAGCCTTATAGGTTTGGATGTTGCCTTCAGGTGCATCCACCAAGTCCCAGACTTGATTGTGATACATAGAGTCCATTTCAGAATTCATGGCCTCAAACCACTTGAATGAATCAATGTCACGCATTGCTTCGTCATAACTGGTGGGATCGTCATTATCAATGACCTGATCATATTCCTCATCAATATGGAAACCATATAGTTCAGGCTCATGTCTTTCCCTACCAGACCTTCTAAGTTCATAACCTTGTGGTTGTTCCGTCGCTGCTCTTTTGAGGGGCCTGGGGTTTAGTTCTATGTTAGTTTGTTCTTCTTATACCTCATCGAGGTTCAGTCTAATCCCACTATATTTCATGAGAAGGAATTTATTCTATAGAAATTTAGCATTTTGTGAGACAAATGTTCTTTATTCATTTGGGACGTAGAACACGTATGCTCTTGAGTTCAAGGCATATCCTACAAACTTACATTTAATTTCCCTATCATCCAATTTGTTAGTTTGTCTGAGCTTAACATATGCGTCACATCCCCAAACTCTTAGATAAATATAACTAAGACGTTTCCCAGACCATAACTCATATGGTGTTTGACTAACAGTCTTCGAAGGAACTTGGTTTAGTAGAAGTGTTGCAGTTTCTAAAGCAATACCCCAAAATGAAAGAGGTAGATCCGTGCCTGACATCATTGATCGGACCATCGTCATTCACCAATCCCTAAGCCACTATGGAACCTCATAAATGATCAGTTCAATAATTAAACACATTGAACCATTTATGAACAATTCCTACAGGAATCATATATGCTGATAAATTTGTACTGTGCATTGTTAACCATTGATTTCGACTTTGTTGTGTGTGACCTTTTGGGTTCCCCTCAAGTTGGACATGAAATGAATCGTGATAATTTAATCGAACATAAATTATCCTCCGATCAGATGGTCGTTCGATTTCAATTACCAAGGGTTACATTTAGCAACATGTCAATGCCCCCAAATGAGAAGGAAAGATATATATATACCCATTTTGTATGCGATTTACATATGATATGGTCCATCACCTCACTGTATCCCTACCGTTTGACCTTGGGTATGGAAAGTGTCTACCCATATAGTCAAAGGTATGATGTTGATAGTGTCATGAATCGTGCTAACCCAAGAATCTCACATGATTCTTCCGCTGCGGCCACAGTCTCAAGCACTGATCACACATATCAACCCGTGAACTGGAATACTACTTTTATAAGAAAATATTATCCAAGAGAGTGGCGATTCTCTGTTGTATCTTTACAAACTTCATGTGTTTCAACAAATGACCCAATCATACCCTTTTGATGGAATCTTTTGAACCGGGGATGGAGAATGTCAAAGTTATTTGATCCACACATAAGATTGTAAAGACCTCAAGTCTAAGGACTAATCATACAATCGATACATGAAAGTTCTCACAGACACATGGGATAAACACTCCATGTGAAAAATTTCGGAGGTCTGTTCGATGGACACGAGCAACTCATGCATCCATGTGATACACCAAGCGGACGGATCTCCGCTAGTAGACTATGAGATCGGCTACCCCACTTAAGGGCGGATCATATCATCATGCTAGTCTCTCCGCTTTCTGAACGCTCAGATTATTCACAAAACTATGACTAGGAAAGTTTGAGAGTAATGATTCTCATAGGGCGTGGAAGCCATCATCTTATTACTCCAAGGGCTTTATTACAGTGTTTCATTATTCATATAATTTATGTAAGATACGTATAATATAGATTGCCATTTTATTAATTAATGAAAATATTAGAATACATGTACATAAAGCCCATCCACAAGTTGGGTATAGGGCATATCCCTAACAACCTCCCCATGACAAAGTCTCCTACTGTTTCTCAAGCCCTACACATTGTTACACAAGTGAGTCCCACAACCGGTGTCAAGCACCCAAGTAGAAGGTTCAGAGTTTTGAGAATATAGTTCAATCATAAACAACATACCTGAAGCATTATGCTTCTTGACCTCTTGGGCTTCCCTAGATTCATTGGCTTTCAAGGATCTGCAGTCTTTCTTCCAATGACCATTTTTTTCCAAAAAAGAAACATTTCTCATTTCCCTTTTTCTTATCCACCTTACCAATGGCCTTTAGGTGATCTGGAGCCTTGGCCTTGCCCTTATTTTTCTTTGGGCCTCATGGCTTCAGGTCTGTACCCGTAAGCATGACGGAGGTTTTAAGCTCCGGTTTCAAGTCCTTCTCTGTTTGCTTTATCAGATTGTGCAATTCTGCTAAAGTAGCTTCTTTATCAGACAGATGAAACTGTATAATAAAGTTAGAGAAGTCTTTTGGTAAGGACTAAAGAATTAGATCGTGACCTATCTCATGTCCATAATGAACCCGAGGTTGGCCAATTTTTCAATGTGGCCAATCATCTTAAGCACATGTCCACTAACAGATCCTTTTTTATACCTTGTTTGGAATAAGGCACATGACACTTGGAATCTTACGGTATGAACGGAAGTTGAATACAACTCCTTCAAATGAAAGATGATGGTTCGAGCATTCATATCTTCGTGACCTTTCTGAAGTTCGTCCGACATAGAGCCAAGCATTATGCAAACTGCTTGCTCATCATCATCGGCATGTTTCTTCCAAGCATCAAATGTATTTTAGTCAGCATCTTCTGCGGGTTCAGCGGGAAATGTGCCTTCCTTGGTGGTCACGGTAGTGAGCTGAAATGGCTCTCCAAGATTCGGCCATGTGTGGTTCCATCAAGCTCCAAGCTTTAGTTGAAAATCCATGCTCACATGTTCGGTTTCCCTATCACCTTCGCAAGACTCCATTGTGTGCTAGCATTCTTGATTTTTTGCCACAAAAATCACTCTTTGCTACTCCTTCATTTTCACGGTGAAACCAGAAAGTTGAAGGAATAATTCTGCCCCTTGGGCGAGAGAGAGGGAGGAAGAAAGAGAAGAGAGAATGTTGTGTTGGTTGGTTGAAAAATGTGTATCTAATACACTTTATTTAATTTTCAAAAAATCAAATAAAGATATACCATTTGCTTTTTCCAAAAAGTCAAAGCAATTAAAGCCAACCACTTCCATCAATCAATCAAGTGACAAGTTGTCACATCACTCAAAGTGACAAGTGATTTGACGCTTGATGTGACTAATGATTTGATGCTTGATGTGACTTGTGATCCGCACTTGAATTCGAAATGTGAGTGCGCTCGCAAACACTCTCAGGCTCGGGTTCGCTAATTCCAAATTAACAATTTTTCCGTTGCGACGTAATTAAATAATTATGCCTAGCAAAATTACTATTCACGTCGCTAACGAATTAATTCTAAATTAACTCGTTTGCCCTAATTAAAATCTAATTTCAATTCCGCATCGAAATCCAATTTCGTATAATATATCGAATATATTATTTTATCGATTAATTCCAAATTAATAGTTTTCTCTCTTTAATTAATATTTTATCCCAGATAAAATATCTCCGCAATTAATCCCAGATTAATTTTCTCTCTCATCTAATTAATCCCAGAATAATAAAGGTGAGTCATACGTCATCGGTGATCTTCGGGAAGCGACCCATGAGATCCCCGGATATGTTGGCAGTAAATCCGGTCATCGGACTATCCGAACACGTAAGTACCTGGTACTACAATTTTACCGATTTACAAGACAAGGTTGGCTTCTAGCAAAGCGCCATGCCTACCCAATTCTCCAGAAATATCCTTACAGGAATATATGATCTATATCTGGCGTAGTATATGTAGTATTACGTATTTCGATCCAGCATCGAATGTCACGTGTTAGGCCTGAGGCTGGAAATATGTCTGCCCCGTACGAAGAACATATTGGATCTCTGGTAACTAGTCTCTATAATCGGATAAACATGGCCTAGTCATAATATCCCGATAGCTGCATCATATAAGAGAACCAGTTACGTATCCTACGTGACCATCATCTCCACTATGACTGGAGTGATACTTCCGTCTTGACATCACACCCAATACACTACGATTCTCAATATACCCATCAGAGGCGTACACAGAACCTATTAAAGCCCTGTACGACCTAAAACCAAAGCATATTGATTGTCGCAAGTATAAGCGGTGCAAGTCTTAGGTAAGACCAAATACACCTACCCTGATTTCAGACTTCCATAGACACATAGTCATACTACCAATGGAATTCCGAGGGGTCTATCCAAAGCGAAGCTGTTTCCCGTACCATCGGTTAACACAACCTCCTATACACTTGCATGAGTATCCTATACCCAAATATATGAGAACTATGCCGTTATGCCCTCACAACTCGCACAAGTGTAATACTAGTCTTTTTCGCATTATCGATGTCCAATCTCGATAATACTTTGACTAGGGATATTTAATGATTAATCCTTCGTGGATTGATACTGTCTCATATCATCTCAATCCAGGAACTAATCATATGGACCTCCTATCATTTATACATCTTGGTGATCTAATCATAAATGATAAGAGAGCAATCTCCTTTTTCACATAGTTAATTTGTACAACAACACCATGATCTGTACAAATAGTGACGATATGGGTCATAATTGTCCAACAATCTCCCACTTGGCCTATAGCCAGTCACTCAAGTGTCCTACACCCGAACTATGTACGGTTCGCTCAAATTACTGAGAAAAGACTTTCGTCAGCGAATTTGCATGATTATCATCTGATGCGATTTATACGATCATCACATCGCCACGATATATGATCCGAACGAATCAGATGAATATCGAAGTATATATCTGGATCGTTGATGAGACAATTAATTCTTTAGCCTGCGCTGTAGCCTAACTCAGCTTCTAACATAACTATATCTAATCAATTAGATTTATTATCAATCCAGAAGGCTTCTATTGATGCCTCAGCTACAGCAATATTCCATTTTTGTTGTTTATACGGTAACAGTATCTTGCTTGGAAGATTTCCAGCTCACTGTTCCGTTATTCAAACTTTATAGTACCGTTGTTACGACTTACAGTGGTTTATTTATCGGTTAGGAAACTTGCAGCAGTGATCCTAATCACTTCAAGTTCTCATTCTCCATAGTTTAAGACAGCATCCTTAGTTATCTAAGATACTAAAGGATGTTCTTCACATCAATCCAATGACTATCACTTGGATTGGCCCGATTGTGACTCCATATGCTCAAAGCGTATGAGACGCCATGTCACGTACATTTTTCAATGTACGAGTTCTCGGAGAGTATCAAAACCTTTAAATCTATCCTAGTAGATCTTTATTCCTTTGAATAAAGGTTGTTTCTCCCAAGAATTCTACTGAGAATTTTCTCGAAAGCCAAGCTTTCATCGATTGCATTTATGGGAATATCATTTCCAAGAAATGACATATCATCATTATTTTACAGGACATTTACTGTCAGTGCGCTCCCACTAACCTTCTTATATACACAAGAATCATTTTTGTTTCGAATTAAATCACATACCATTGTGATTACATCAAAACGATAATTCCAAGAATGCTATGCTTTCTTCAATCCATCCATGGATCGAATAACCTGCAAACTTTGTTTGCTAGTTTTGGTACGACAAAACCGTCAGGATGTTATAAACACCCTCCAAAAGGTTTCCTTTTCAGGAAAGCGATTTTCCGTTCAGCTGTCAAATTTCATAAATGAAACATGCAGCATCAGCAAGCATTATCCAAATGGATTTACCGTGGCAACAGGTAAAAGGTTTCGTTGTAATCGACACAATGTTGATAACGATACCTTTTCGCTACAAGCCTAGCTTAGTACGTTGGTATGTTGCCTTACATGTATGTCTTCCTTGAAGACTTATATAGTACCAGTAGGCACAATGCCTTGCGGTACATCAACTAGTATCCAAACATAGTTGGTATACATGGAATCCATTTCGGATATCATGGCACTTTGCCATGATAGGGAGTCGATACCTTGTATCACTTCCATATACGTAGTCAGTTCGTATTCCTCAACAAGATTGACATCTTTATGAGGTGAGATCAGAAACTCATACCCCAGTTGTTTTCTGACTCTCTCCAACCTACGCGGTTCTTGTGTATTCGAAAATTACTGGTATAGTTTCATCCTTGATGAACTATTTGTGTTCCATTAGGAATCGGTGCCTGGAATAGTATTACTCTGATTTTCATCGAGTTTTACTTTCCTCCCACTTACCACTGCATATCGGTATTCCTCTTAGGAAATCCGCATGGCGAGCAACAATTACATTGTTCTCTAGTGAGTTGTTTAAGTACTATACTTTGGTATCCCTAGGATAACCACAACTTAGGCACTTATCCGATTTGGGTTTTAGTTTGGTATCATCCAAACATATGCCTAGCATTCCCAAATCATCAGGAATGAGAAAACTCGGTTTCTTTCCTGTTCATATCTAATATGAAGTCTGTCTAACAGATTATCATAGAACCTTATTCTAAATAATTTCTGCACTGTTTAATGCTTATCCGTTGAAGGAAATGGTAGCTCAGAGCGACTCATGATTAACCTTATCATGTCCAACAAAACTCGGTTTATCCGTTCGGACACACCGTCAATTGACATGTTCCGGGAGGAGTCCTCATTGAATGAATACTATTCTCTTTCAAGTATTTGAGAAACTTATTGCTTAAGTATTTTCATCATGGTCTAACCGTGATGATTTAATACTTTAGCTGATCTATTTGTCTATTTCGTGTCGAAACTCTAAAAGTTTCCGATTTGTGTTTCGAAAGAAACACATAATCATAACGCGATACCATATCCGTAAAGGTCACGAAACATTCATATCCACCTCTAGCCTAGCTAGATGTGGGCCCACTTGCTTCACTATGAACTAGAGCTAACAGATCGGTGGCATTTACACTTTTACCAAGTAAATAGTGTTTTAGGCACTTTGCCTAATTAACTAGATTCGTAGACTTTATTTGAATAAGATCAAATCAGTCATAGTACCCACTCTTCGAAAGTGTGGATATACGAGTCTTGTTTAATTGTGTCTCAAACAACAATGCCACATTAAGTTTCAACTGATTAAATCAGTTTGAACTATTTGTTTGTCATGTTATACGCTTGAGATTTATTTATATTCAAAATATAAATTCTGTTATTCACATCTAATGTGTTTATCTCAATATCATCTTATATAATAAAACACTTTAGTATTCTAGAATATAAAGGTAAATCCGCAACGGATTAAACACTGATATAGAGATAATGTTTCTAGTCAAACTAGTTACATTATAACAGTTTCCTAATTTAAGTACACACACAAAGGGTAGTTCTTAAACTTAGGTATCTACGGTTAAAACAACGACTTTCATCCCGTTTCTGTTTCGCAGATTAATCTCAATCTGAAGTCAGTATCCTGCTCATAGCAGCTTCTGCACATCAGTACATATTTATGTACCACACTAGTATCTAAAATCCAATTTTAATACTAGTAGTGAACATATTTATGACAATCATATTTGAAGTCAAAGCCTTGCTCGTCTTCAATTCATTCATGTCTGCTTTGTCCAAACGGCAGTCACGCTTCCGCGATCCTGTTTGCCACAATTTAGGCAGACATTTGGGATATGTCTTTTATCTTCCTAGAAAATTATAATGATTTTGCCTTTTGCCCTTTTTCACATTCCAGAAACCTTTGGCCAAGCCTTGGCCTTCTAAAACATCGAAGTAAAGTGCGCCTCGCGCTTCTTGCCTTATTGCAAACTTTGGCTTTGTCTCCTTGAGAATAGCCATTAACTCTCCAAGAGTTTTCTATTGCAATTTGTTCTTCTAAGATCTAAGAATAGATCTATGAAGATCCTTCAATTTCATTATCATACTATAAGGATCTAATCCTTAATTCTGATTAAGAAATTAAGGAGTCTAATCGGCAAGCATAATGGATTAAGCACTAATGTTATCATCACATGAATCTTCCAAAGATCATGCTCTACTATTTGCTTAACTCTGGGCTTAGGCCTAATATGTTATTTTATCAAATAAAGTAACTTATTAGTTTTCAGGACTATCCTGAAATATTATTCCCAATTTGAAATTAAAGTCGTTTAAATACATTTTCCCCAGGATTATGTTTTAAACACTAATCTTTCAATTTTATCTTGATTGTAATAGTCCAACTATTTAAACAACGATTATAGGTACTATTTTTATTATAATGATTACTATAGTCCAACTATATAAATCAACTATAATTTAATTGATTAAATTCAATTATATTGATTACTATAATCCAATTATATAATCAACTATAATGAATTAGTTTGAATACAGTCCAACTGTTTATTAAAACAACGATTAAATATTAGTCCAACTAATAAATAATTGATTTTGACGAATGATATTGATATGAGCGCGTATGACAAGTTACTAAACGAATATTGCAAATTTAATACTTGCCTCCCACTATTTTTCGGCGAGCCTCTAACCCTCTGTGGAGTACTCGGGAAACCTTGTTTCCTAGTGTGCTAGGATCCCGTTAAATAACACACAATCTTGACTTGGCCAACAAATTGTATGATAATTAACTAGGTAGATCTCTAAGATCAATTGGATCCCATCCAATTCCTAGATCCAGTAGGTGGATATCCAAGTCTGAAACATATATCTTATATATGCCAATATATCCAATATATTGCCTAACCTTTTTCCTCTGAATCAACTAAGCCTTGGCTTTGGCACAACAAACTTAGTGATCCCAGTTAAGCGGAACCCACTGACCATGGAAAGCTTTGTAATCAATGTCGATGGACAAGAAGTAATCTTGACTTTGGCCAACAAATCACAACTTGGACAAGACACCACTATAGAACAAAGCCTTCGTGATTCAAACACATCCTCGATGGACAGAGGTCTTGACTTTGGCCAACAAACCAATGCCAGTCTTGGATCTTCAGTAAGAATCACTCAATGGAAGGAAAAACGCTTAATATTGTTGGAGGGTTTTTCGCGTGAAAATTGGCAACCAATTTATTATCTTTGTTAAGGTCTCATCATCATACACCCTTAAACATGCATTCTACACACATAATAAGGCGCATATAAATAAATAATAATGATATGCGGATGGATACTCAACACATTTTTCCTAGATCAAATCTCTCCATTTCCTCTCTCCCCGCTAGCACAAGTATAACTTCTACCCGTTACATAACACTTCTAAAGAAACCTCATTTACATAGAGGGGAATAGGTGAGAAGAGAAATACATAGAGTCAAAGAGGTAATAGGCTGGACACGCAGGTCCAATTAATAAATTCTAAATTTATTACAACAATTTCCAAAATTGCCCCACCCATCTAATATCCATCTGATGTACATTATTCATGCATCGCAACCATGTATTCACACAAGCATGTTATCAATCAATCTAATCCAATTAATTAATTTGATAATTTATGACCATCCAATGATCAATCAACGATTTGATTTTGTGCGAGTCAAACTCGTTTTGCGAATAAGTACTCAAAGTACGAATTCTTGAATTATATTAAACTACAAAATTAATCCCAATTCAATTTGCATTTAATATTAATTCGCTATTTAATTCCAAATTAAATATTACACTTTATTAACGAACCTTTATGACTTAAATTCCAAATTTAATCGTTACGGGTCTCAAAGTCCGATTAACATCCAATGTTAATTTAATTAAAGTCCAATGGGCTTTTAATTAATTTCTTAAGGCATGGACTTTTGGTCAACATGGGTCAAACCCAATTACCAAAGCCCATTTAAGGAATCACCCTTATATGCCTAGAAACCAATTTAGGCCCATTAGGCCCAATTAAATAATTAAGGTCCATTAGTCATAATTTGACTTTATGGAATTGGTTTTGGGCCCAATTGGATCCAACCAATTTTCCTAAACCAATCTTGGTACAACCAAGCCCATTAAGCCCAATAACAACTTTTCAAGCCCAATTTCCAAAATTAGCCCAATTAATTGAATCACAAAAATTCCAAATTTCATAATTAATTAACCAAAGTGTAATTCCATAATTAATCACCCAAATAAATATTTCCAAAACATCAATTAGCCTAATTAATTATGCTTATCAACATTAAAACATGTCCAACACATTTTAACAAAAATCAAACCCATTTTACATGCATACATGTCTCGGCAATTTGGGCAATTTTATGCCCAATTTGAATTCAATCCAATTAAATCCAATTCAACATTAAATCAAAATTCCCAATTTTTTTCAAGTCATCCAATGAATCAAAAAACAAAAAATCCAAGACATTAGGGCAAGTATCATTCTCGGCCAAGCCTAAGATTTTGGGCAAAATTGTTCCAAACCATTTTTCATGAAATTGATCCAATCAATATTCAATTAAACAACATTTAAGCATACTCAATCATCCAATTTCATCAAATCATGCTCAAATACATTTTACCCAATTTTAACCCTAAGTTCAAGTTTCATGCTTTTACTAGCTCTGATACCATTGTTGGGAAATCTCTAAGTCCCAAGGATCGATTATCAAGCAAGAAACATACATGTGAATACAAGAAGAAGTTGCGGAATACTTACATCGATTGGTTGAGGCGATGCGTCGAAGAACAAAACTTTTATGCCCTCCTTGGTGGTCACGGTAGTGAGCTGAAATGGCTCTCCAAGATTCGGCCATGTGTGGTTCCATCAAGCTCCAAGCTTTAGTTGAAATTTCATGCTCACATGTGCGGTTTCCCTATCACCTTCGCAAGACTCTATTGTGTGCTAGCACTCTTGATTTTTTGCCACAAAAATCACTCTTTGCTACTCCTTCATTTTCACGGTGAAACCAGAAAGTTGAAGGAAGAATTATGCCACTTGGGCGAGAGAGAGGGAGGAAGAAAGAGAAGAGAGAAGGTTGTGTTGGTTGGTTGAAAATGTGTATCTAATACACTTTATTTAATTTTCAAAAAATCAAATAAAGATATACCATTTGCTTTTCCAAAAAGTCAAGGCAATTAAAGCCAACCACTTCCATCAATCAATCAAGTGACAAGTTGTCACATCACTCAAAGTGACAAGTGATTTGACGCTTGATGTGACTAATGATTTGATGCTTGAAGTGACTTGCGAGCCGCACTTGAATTCGAAATGTGAGTGCGCTCGCAAACACTCTCGGGCTCGGGTTCGCTAATTCCAAATTAACGAATTTTTCCGTTACGACGTAATTAAATAATTATGCCTAGCAAAATTACTATTCACGTCGCTAACGAATTAATTCTAAATTAACTCGTTCTCCCGAATTAAAATCTAATTTCAATTCCGCGTCGAAATCCAATTTCGTATAATATATCGAATATATTATTTTATCGATTAATTCCAAATTAATAGTTTTCTCTCTTTAATTAATATTTTATCCCAGATAAAATATCTCCGCAATTAATCCCAGATTAATTTTCTCTCTCATCTAATTAATCCCAGATTAATAAAGTGCGAGTCATACGTCATCGGTGAATCTTCGGGAAGCGACCCATGAGATCCCCGGATATGTTGGCAGTAAATCCGGTCGTCGGACTATCTAAACACGTAAGTACCTAGTACTATTTTTTTACCGATTTACAAGACAAGGTTGGCTTCTAGCAAAGCGCCATGCCTACCCAATTCTCCAGAAATATCCTTACAGGAATATGTGATCTATATCAGGCGTAGTATACGTAGTATTGCGTATTTCGATCCAGCATCGAATGTCACGTGCTAGGCCTGGGGCTGGAAATGTGTCTGCCCCGTACGAAGCACATATCGGATCTCTGGTAACTAGTCTCTATAATCAGATAAACATGACCTAGTCATAATATCCTGATAGCTGCAGCATATAAGAGAACCAGTTACGTATCCTACGTGACCATCATCTCCACTATGACTGGAGTGATACTTCCGTCTTGACATCACACCCAATACACTACGATTCTCAATATACCCAGCAGAGGCGTACACAGAACCTGTTAAAGCCCTGGACGACCTAAAACCAAAGCATATTGATTGTCACAAGTATTAGCGGTGCAAGTCTCATGTTAAGACCAAATACACCTACCCTGATTTCGGACTTCCATAGACACATAGTCATACTACCAATGGAATTCCGAGGGGTCTATCCAGAGCGAAGCTGTTTCCCATACCATCGGTTAACACAACCTCCTATTACACTTGCATAAGTATCTTATACCCAAATATATGAGAACTATGCCGTTATGCCCTCACAACGCGCACAAGTGTAATACTAGTCTTTTTCGCATTATCGATGTCCAATCTCGATAATACTCTGGCTATGGATATTTAATGATTAATCCTTCGTGGATTGATACTGTCTCATATCATCTCAATCCAGGAAATAATCATATGGACCTCCTATCATTTATACATCTTGGTGATCTAATAACAAATGATAAGAGAGAAATCTCCTTTGTCACATAATTAATTTGTACAACAACACCATGATCTGTACAAATAGTGATGCTATGGGTCATAATTGTCCAACAAAATGGTCTTTCAAGAACATAGAAAATATTTTCTTGTCATAAGATAATTTTAAGGTTTATAAACAAGTCATTGTAGTTTTTCCCTTTGAGCTTATACTCTATTTGCCATTTGAATGTTCGTTAAATATTTTAATCCACCTGTTAAGAGGGAATGTTAAAATTAGGAATATGTTTTCATTAATGTTTCATAATAACATGGGCTTTTAGTATTATGAAGTTGCTCCCACTCATTTGTTTTAAAATTTTAAACAAATCGCATCAACCCCAATTTGATGGATTTCTTGTGGGCAAGCATCACATTATCATCATTTCATAACTCCGACTAGGGCCGGTCGTTATAAAATATGATAATTAGGTAGGTTCCCCACCAATTTATGATATAAATCACAATTCCTTGATCATTGGGTTTGGCAATCAAACATGCAATAGCTTATGCTAGTCCTTGTGGACAACCAATTTTTGCCACTAAGTTATAAGACCACACCTAAGGTTCGCTGCGTCCTATGACTCAGAAAAGTCAAACCATTGTCAATAGTACGATTTAGGGACAAATTGGTATTGGTCAGTCTGGTAAAGCCTAGTCCTGCCAATATGGTTTAAGCCCTTTGGGTCTATACTTTACAATTGGAGGCAAATTTTAGACTTAAATTATTATTGAGGATTTTAGCAAGTTTAAGTGAATAACTTTCAAATGGATTCCTCCATTGAAAATTCCCCAGAGGGAGGGTGGGGCGAACTCTCTTAAATACCCTTACCTCTTAGGCTCTTATTGCCTTGGTGACAGGAATAAACAATAGATCCTCTAAATTAGTCCCACACTTTAAATATGCTTTAAGGTAAGCTTTGAATAAATGATTATCTAGATGTCTTCACAACTTTTCCTTTTGGCTATAAAAAGGTAGTGAGTGAAGGAAGACACCAAATCATTATCTAACTCTAGTAATACCTTTGTGTAAATTAACTTTACTTTGGAAAGTTTTATTAACGCCTTGGTCTCACCCCACTTGTATCTTTTATAATGTATTTTATTATAAACAAGTGATTTATATTTATTAGCCTTAAGGTAATAAATCTCTAAGTTCATCACAGAATAATTACTTAGCTAATGGATAAGCAATACACTCTCTATTTCCTTAGAATGTCTCTAGATGTTTAGATCACCATAAAATAATCATGCCAATTCTAATCATACATAGAATCATCAAGCATATGAGTTTTAATATGTTGGAATTATTTTAGGTATTAAATAACTTTGATTAATATTTAATTATGATATTGCATTTTATTTTAATCAAATAATTTATTATTCATGTTTTTTACATATGCGTGAACTTTAAATACAATTTCACAATTCAAATCTTAACCAACTCATGCAAAACTTGTGCCTAAAATTAAGTTCAAGGTGTTAGCTTTCCAACGAGCTTTTACACACCCAATTTCGAGTTCAAATGAGAAAGAACTAATCAAAACAAAAACGGCGCGTTGATACCACTGTTAGGAAGCGGCCGCGAGTGCGCAGCGGAAAATTTAATAAATCAAATTATGATGCCGCTATCCCTTTGGCCAAGACCCATTTTTTATTATTATTCTACAAGCCTAGGCTTGTTACTATATATTCTAAGCATAAAAACTCATAAAACATGCAAAGAACATAAACCTAAACATGCTAACTATCATAAGAACTCTAATTAAAATAAAGAAAGAAAAAGACTTACTTGAACCAAAGACTCCTCAGTCCTCCCTCCAATCTACAAGCTTTTCTCGAACTCAGCAAGCACTTCCACATTACAAAGAGCCACCCAAGTGTGTGGCCTCCAAAGATGCACACACCAAAGCCAAAACTCAACGGCAAGACTACGCCTTGAGTGCACGGGTATTTTGCTCTTGGTGCTAGCCTATGCAAATACCTCAAAACTTTTAACTCATGGTTCCTATAGTCAATTAGACTTAAGGATACTCAAAATCAGTGGCTGACTCTTAAACATTAGAGTTTCTCACTTATATAAACCCAAGATATGAAAGGTTTGGTGCAAAAATTTGTAAAGAATTCTTTGGGTTTATATAGGTGCTCCAAAGACATTAAAATTAATTAAGAATCTGATGTGGGATAAATGCTAATTAAATCTTAGCCATTGGATCTTAATTTAGTAGTTTAATGAGATTATAAAATCCTAATAAGAGTTTGGGCCGAATTGGAATTCAAAACAAATAACAAAAAAAATTACTATTCACGTTTTTATTTATTTATTTATTCCATATTCCAAAGTGCCTTTATCATCATTCACCAATCCCTAAGCCAATATGGAACCTCATAAATGATCTGTTCAATAATTAAACACATTGAACCATTTATGAACAATTCCTACAGCAATCATATATACTGTTAAATTTGTACTGTGCACTGTTAACAATTGATTTCGACTTTGTTGTGTGTGACCTTTTGGGTTCCCTCAAGTTGGACATGAAATGAATCGTGATAATTTAATCGAACATAAATTATCCTACGATCAGATGGTCGTTCGATTTCAATGACCAAGGTTGACATCTAGCAACATGCCAAGGCCCCCAAATGAGAAGGAAAGATATATATACACATTCTGTATACAATTTACATATGATACGGTCCCTCGCCTCATTGTATCCCCACCGTTTGACCTAGGGTAGGAAAAGTGTCTACACATATAGTCAAAAGTATGATGTTGATAGTGTCATGAATCGTGCTAGTCCAAGAATCTCACTGATCACACATATCAACCCGCGAACTGGAATTCTACTCTTATAAGAAAATATTATCCGAGAGAGTGGCGATTCTCTGTTGTATCTTTTCAAACTTCATGTGTTTCAACAAATGATCCAATCATACCCTTATGACCGGATCTTTTGAAACGGGGAAGGAGAATGTCAAAGTTATTTGATCCACACATAAGATTGTAAAGACCTCAAGTGTGAGGACTAGTCATACAATCGATACATGAAAGTTCTCACAGACACATGGGATAAACACTCCATGTGAAAACTTTCGGTAATCAGTTCGATGGACACGAGCAACTCATGCATCCATGTGATACACCAAGCGGACGGATCTCCGCTAGTAGCCTATGAGATCGGCTACCCCACTTAAGGGCGGATCATATCATCATGCTAGTCTCTCCGCTTTGTGAACGCCCAGATTATTCACAAAACTATGATTAGGAACGTTTATCAGTAATAATTCTCATAAGGCGTGGAAGCCATCATCTTATTACTCCAAGGGCTTTATTACAGTGTTTGATGATTCATATAATTTATGTAAGACACGTTTAATAAAGATTTCCATTTTATTAATTAATGAAAATATTACAAATACATGTACATATAGCCCATCCACAAGTTGGGTATAGGGCATATCCCTAACAGCTTCCTCCAAAACTGAAGGATCCTGGTATTTTTACTATTCCATGCACTATTGGGAATCGATATTTTGGTAAGGCACTATGCGATTTGGGTGCTAGTATCAATCTCATGCCCTTATCCATTTACAAACAGTTGGGCATAGGTGAGGCAATTCCAACCACATTCACATTATAACTAGTAGATAGATCTCTGACATACCCACGTGGAATAGTAGAGGACGTGTTGGTTAAGGTGGATAAGTTGTATTTCCCTACTGACTTTCTTGTTCTTGATAGAGACGAGGATCATGACGTCGCAATCAGCCTTGGGAGGCCTTTCTTGGCAACAGGCAGAGTGGTTATTGATGTGCAGAAATGTGAACTGAAAATGAGAATTCAAGATGAAGAAGTCACCTTTAGTGTTTTCAGAGCCAAGCCAAGTCCTTAAGATGATGAAGAATGTCACAGGTTAGACATTGTAGAGAAATGAGTTGCAAGGGACAACGACAATGTGTTAGGTGTGTCTCTAAGTACTCAAGCCAACCTACAGGGTGAACCCGTAGTTAAGCCAAACAAAGAAGATTCTTCGCAGACAAAACTGCAACTAATCCTAAAGCATCACAAAAATAGGAAAAGAAGAGTCAGTACTCACCTAAAGATGATCGATGGGAAGCTCAAAAAGTGGTTGAGCCAATTTTGCTATATGTGTCGTCCAAAATTTCAAACATAAGTGGAACTTGGAGGACCATCAATGGATAAATTACCACTGCCTGCCAAGCTGTCTTTTTTATGTCATAACAATCAGTGGATACCAAAGAAGAAGGCATATGAGACTACTCGGTCCGCTATATTTGACCCACCATGACCATTTGGGTGGTTGTGTCTGGCTGAAGATATTAAACTTAGCGCTAGTGGGGAGATAACCCTTTTATTTGTTTATTTTTATTGTCTTTACTTTAGTTTTATTTTATTGTGTACTATTTGATTGTTTATTAGTTTGCATGTGTATTTATGCAGGTATTAGAGCAACACACAAAGCTCGCACAACCAAATCTTGACTAGCAGAAGTCTGATCAACTCCATTCACGATAGTGTGATTCCCCACTATTGTTTCTTTATATTTTTCTTACATTGAGGACAATGTAAGTTTTAAGTTTGGGGGTGTGTGCATATAGTGATAGTACCTGTTATGTTTTTTTTAAAAATAATATATGTATATAGATTTTTTTTTAGTCGTACGTAGTAAAGCATACATCCAAATGATGAGTTTTGTTTGTTTTAGGATGAAATCTTAGAAATGATAAGTGCCCAATTTACTTGTATCTGATGCCTTGAGTAGTTGATCTAAGTTAAACTCGTAAACACTTAAAAATAGGTTTTTTAGCAGTAAGAACCTAGGTAGTTGGCAAAGTGACTAGTTGAAGAAATTACTTGTCGATGAATGACCTTTTGCTTAGATATCTATCTCAATATTCTAGTGTTACGATGTATGATATGGTTAAAAACAAAAGAAAAAATTGATTTAAAAAGAATGAAAGCAAGAGAAATGAATAGAAAAAAAGTTAAACCACATATAACCAATAAATATGAAGCTACCATGGGCAAGTTCTAGGACCACCATGAGGAGAAATGCTTCCTTAAAGGGTAGGTGTGTTGAAAAAAATAAATAAAAGAAAAGGGGAAAAAATTGTATCATACTAAGCACATAATAGACAAATACATAGTACTTTTGAGATATCTAGGTTGGTTTGACCCATTAGATCTCAATTTTTGAGACGAAATCATCGAGTTGGTTTACTTATGTGTCGAGTTGTGACTGAACCTTTACACACACAGAGTAAGTCTGGCTTAGTTGATTTATTTAAGAACTTGGATTTTAGTTGTATTGAGTACTTTGAAGGTTCTCTGATTTCAGTGGTAGGCATTGTTTGAGGACAATATTATGTGAAACTATTGGGACTAGTATATTTTATTTTATTTTTGCATGATTGCATGTGTGTGAATGACGTTTGTGGGTGTCGTCTCTCTAAGCCCTCACGAGACTATAACTTGTCCATTAGGGTCGCCTAGAGGTTTAAAGGCTTGTTGCATACGCTAAATGCAATCGTGATCCCTACGAAAGTGGCCTAGTTAATGTTGTTATTTTTGTTTGTTTATTTTTATTTAGTTTTTATTTATTCTTTTACTCTGGACTAGCAAAATCTTAAGTTTAGGGGTGTTTGATAAATACAATTTATACCCCACTTATTCATGCATTCTTAGCTTCTTCTTTTTTAGGTTTCGTGTCATTTAATGTATTTTGTAGTTTCTTTTATATTTTATTGGTAAGAAGCATTGGAACATGATCTTAGGGCAAATGAACTTATTTTGGGACCTTACGGACGCATCGGAAGGACGCGGGAAAGTTGGATACACGTAGAAATCACTATCTATAAGTCAGGGTGGCATTGCGATGCCACTTACGGTGTCGCGACACCCCACATGATTCCAACATAATAATTTCCTGAGAGTTTGGCATCGCGACACTGCTGTAGACTTCCTGAAACATCAAAATTTAGTATTTTACAAGCACAATGACTCCAAGACTTCCCTATAAATATAGAAGCTCGTCCAAAACCCTAAGAGAGAGACTAATACACAACTAAAGAGTTCAAAACATATTTCAGAGAGATCCAAAGAGGAATATTGAAGAGCGACAAGAGGAGACGAATATGGTGACGTCCGAAAATAAAGGGATTTGATTCAGATTTAATCATCTAGTTTTTTTCTTCAACTCTAATGATTTCTAATATGTTCTTGACATTATTCTCATGGTTTTTTATCTTTAGTCATGAACTAACTCTATTATTCTAGTGGATGATATATATTATTTGTCAATTTAATTGTTATAAAGTTTTGAATCAGTTTATTTATATTCTCTTGTGTTTAATGCTTCTAGTTTGTTGACCACAAATTGAGATGATGCTTGTTTAGAATATATCGCTTGGGAGAGGGGATTTTTGAATATGATCTAGAGAATATAACTTAGGAGATTTGTAGATTTCGAGAGAATCTATAATCCTTTTGAAGTCGTTAACAAATAATCATAGAGCGTAATGAATTGTTAATTACTAGATTTTTATAGGGATATCGAAGTCAGTAATTGAAAATATTTTCAATCGGCACTCGGGAGAGGGAGTTAGAATAATTTAGGATTCTTGACTTATAAACAATGCAACTGAATAAGAATTGATTGGCATAGAAAATACATAGGGAATTGCTAGGTGAAATCAGACTCTAGAATATCTCTCACATAAGTATATATTTATTAAATGTTTAGATTTCTTGCTTATTTAGTTTTTTATTTTAAATTTAGAATATTTTAAATAGTTTTCTAAATAAAGTTAGGCTTATCAATTATAGTACTTAGTGAGAGTTTAATTACAATCTATGTGGGTTCGACACTCATACTTATCTTTTACTAAAACTTGACACCGTATACTTTCGGTATGATATGCACAAATGGGTTAACTATATGCACAGGAAACTCACAGAATAATGTATATGTGTTAAGACCATTAACACATAATTCATTGCTAAATACTGAGATGTTTAAGGTTGAAAAACCTAAAATAAATCGGTAAAAGATTTCTCACGATGACACGTATTTATGACATCTTAGACTTGGTCATATTAACTTTGACTGGATAGATAGGTTGGTAAAGAACGGACCTTTAAACCAGTTAAAGCTTGGAACTTTACCAGTTTTTGAATCGTGTCTAAAAGGAAAGATGACCAAGAGACCTTTTACTGGAAAAGGTATAAGAGTCAATCAACCACTTGAGCTAATACATTCGGACGTTTACGGACCAATGAATATAAGTGCCTGAAGTGGTTATGAATACTTCATCATATTTATTGACGATTATTCGATAAATAGGTACATTTACCTAATGCAGCATAATTCAGATACCTTTGAAAATTTCAATGAGAATCTTGCTAAGGTTGAGAACCAATTAGGTAAGACGATCAAAAATATACGATCAGACGTGGAGAAGAATACTGTAGGCATTGCATTTTTGCATATAAGTCCCGATGATGAGCCTCATATGGAGGCACTACCCGATAAGTTGCGGAAGTCACGGGAAACGGACGTTGGAAGGGAAAATTCAGAAATCAATACCTTGTTGGACTTAATTCATTTGCTTAGCTTCGGGTTCGCTCGTTGGATCTCTGTTTTAAAATACACCCAAGCCCACACACCACCAACCCACACGCCCAAGCCCACCAAAAAGGCCAAGCCACAGGCCCAAGCCTCCAAGCCCAATCCAAAATAATTAAACACATGTTGAAATCTAAACAAATCACCTTCCTAATTTAAATAAATCACATGCCTAAATTATATGAATCAAATCAAATCCCATAAATCCCTTTCCTAAACTAAAACAAATCACCTTCTTCATTCAATGGATCTTTTCCTTGTAGCACACTAATTAAAAGATATCCCCCATGATTGCATAATTCCTTTCCTACCCAAATAAGGACAACCCTAACCCACTCTTATAAAAAGACACACAAACCAAACCCTTCCACCCTGGAGGATCCTCAAGGCACAAATAGAAAAAAGGCCTTTCACACTCGGCAACTCTCTCTATCTCTCATCCACCGAATCCACAAACCCCTAATAAACTCTTACCTCTCGACCTCCCCATCCCTCTTTCAAAAATAAACCCTAATCTCTCGCGTCCCTCTCCCTCTCTAAACTGAAACACACACACTGCTCACCACGTGAAAGACACCCATAGCCGTTAGCATTCTTATACACTTGGCCATCGCAAGCAAACAAAACCTAACCGACAGATCAGCCACGCCACTACACGTGTAAAGAAGCACGCTTCTCATACAAACGAACCCCTCAGCCACGTGAACAAAAGCCATCTACTCACCAACGTACCAACAGCCCCTCTACACTAGGCAAATAACAACAAAACCTAGCTCCCTCTCTCATCTCTCTCCACATGCATGGCATTCACCAAAAATAAACCCTAAATAAAACTTCTCTCTCTCTCTCACGCACATTGCAACCAACGCACCAACATCCCCTCTAATTCATGCCAAACAGCAACAAAATACAGCCCTAAATAGCCCCCAAAACACCAAAAACTGCACTCCTAAAACAGCCCCTGAAACCCCCATAAAAATCGCACAAACAGTCACCCAAAACAGTCCTTAAATACCGCAAACAGTAACCAAAACCAACGACCAGAAATAGCAGCAAAAATATAGAAAACATCAGCCCAAAACAGTGAAGCAACGAAGGAAAATATTGAACCAGTAAACCGGAGGAGTTGCGGAGCATTAACCCTTCCGACGGCCGTGTAACGCACTTCCAAGAGGTGACTTAAAAGGTAAGACCTGAGGGAACCCTTTTATTTATTCTTGTTCATCTTTTTAATTATTTATAGTATTTCTTCGCATGCGTATTGTTGGTTCATGTATGTTATTGTTGTGGGACGAATGATTTTGTGCTATCTCTCATGGTATATCGGATGGAAACCCAGATGTAAATTCCGTAGCCGAATCCGAATGGACAGTAGTGCGGTCTGAACTTGGGATACAATTCCATGTACTACTTGAGAAATGCAAATATTTCATTTTATCTAATCTTGTGTTTATCCATGGTTCATTAGAAATAGCATGTTATTTCCATGCATGATTTAGTTATTTCTTTCCTATTAGGAGCTTGATTATATCTCTTCAATGTTTATGTTTAGACAATCATTATTTATTTTTGTTTCTGCATTTGTCAATTTAATATGTTTATGAAATTACGTGCTTGTCGTTATGTCGACTTACTTTTATGCATGCAAACTTAGATATAGGTTGTATGAAAACTTAGATATAGGTTGTATACAAACTTAGATATAGGTTATTCTTGCGTGTGTATGTTGCGTAGACTTGGTTATATTATTACGCAAATCCGTTCATTACAAGTGGCATAAGTAAGAGACCATTCTGAACCCAACGGTTTGAGGTATTCCCTTACGAGGGGTGAGTGCGGCCTTAAATCATTTCCCAGTTCACACTGGGTGGCGACTCCATTATTCTCCGATTTAGTCCCATGCGGCCTACTTCATACTTTCGACCGGGCCGCGAGCCTGGAACAGCGTCACCGATTTCTGTGTCCTACAGTCTGGCGACTCCACTGAGGATAGAGAATCGGCCCTGAAATAATGTCTTATAATGTTTGTGATTTTTGTTTTAGTTAACCGTGTCTACAGTGGGTTGAAGGGGTTTAATCAAAGGCACTATTAGAGCTAGGTAATGGTTTGGTGTCTTCCTTCATTCACTACCTTTTTATAAGGAAAAGCTGTTAAGGCAACTAGATAATCATTTACTCGAAGCTTACCGTGATGGACTATTTTGGAGGACCTATCGTTTATTCCTGTCACCAATGAGATAAGAGCCTAAGAGGCAAGGGTATTTAAGAGAGTTCACTCCACCCTCCCTCTGGGGAATCTTCAGTAAGAAATCCATTTGACAGTCGGTCATATGTCATCATTCGTTGGCACGTACCTTAGGGTATAAAAAAGGTGCGCTCACTCGGTCGCTCGAACCCTTGAGTGGGGAGACCTAGTTGTAGGCAATCCTTCACCGACGAGAGCCTTTGTCTACACTCCTATAAACCTGCATATAAACCATAGTTGAATGACATATAGAAGCCACCCTTTTTGCTTGTGTTTGGGACCATCATCATTTGGATTCAGTTGGACTTCTTTTCATGAGATGTGAACTTGTTGGGCCATTTAAACTGTGACGAGTTTGTGTCTTATGACAATTGGGCCAAAAGCTTCTAAAATTCCGATGGGCCATTTTGTGTTTGGGCCCCCTATCATTTGAAGTTTTTTAGCCACGTGATCGCAAAAGTGTAAACATGTTGGGACTTTTGCAACTGGGACAAGTTTGCACCTCGCAATAATGTGATTGAATGCTTTAAAATGATAATGGGCCAACTTGTATGAAAACCTTGATGGGCTTAGAAAATCCAAACATGATCCAAGTATGCCAGAAACATGTGTCCGATATCCGCACTGGCTTTCATCCAGAAAGGATAAGCCTTGTTACAGCATATTTGCATACTGTTGGATACTTCCAAGTCCATCCCCATGACCACGGTTGCTGAAAGCCCAATTCATTATTTCTAGACAATGGCATGATCCCATAATAGGCTTAGTCTATGTTTTTAATGGGCGGTCTTTGTCTTTTACCGATGGAAAGGGACCAAGGTAATCGAGGTTCACCCCGTAGCATAGGAGAGAGCGATTTTGTGTATCCCACATTGGTACATGAAATAAGCCATACCTAGGACAGAAATGGACTTACCACGAGTGTGGGAGATATAAGGTTGGAAGGATATATGTTGTTTTGATAACCACGTGCATCTCATGCATCTCATGCATACACGCGTCATGTTAACCCCTGTGTCTTAAAAGCCATCATAGATATCCGTTGGGTTAGGGGTAAAAGAAGACTTGTCAAGAGGAGTCTAGCAAACATGGATATCGGGGAAAAGGAAACCGAGGAACAGAAAGCTTTACGGAAAGGATAGAAAGACCATTGTGAAAAAAAAATTGAATATTTTGAAGGTTCTCTGGTTTCAATAATGGGTATTCTTTGAGGGCAATAATATGTGTAACTATTGGGACTATTTCGTACCATGTAATATAGTATGATGATATGGAATGCCACATCATGTAGTTCACATTGATCTAGTGCAAAAAATATAGAGCAAAAAGATAAGCCAAGTCTAGGGGCGACCAGTCTACCACCCCGCGAATAAGGGATGTATCGAGAACTTGAGCCATGAGGCAAAAGAGAACTGAACAATCACCAGAAAAGAACCAGCAGAAGGAAATTATAAGCAGATCCAGGGGGCGACCAAAGACATTTGTAGGTTAATGGCACTAAAGGGCACAAGGAAGGCCTAACCCCTCGGAATAGGAAATGCACCCATGCATACATGCATACACGTCACATACACGCAATTTTTGTTTTGTTTTTGTTCGCAGGTTTTGAAGAAAAGGAAAAGGCAGCAAAGACAAGTAGTTTCGGGAATGAATCCTAGAGTCGAGGCCCACATCATCAGCAGTTTCAAGAATGAATCCCAAGGTCGAGGCCCACATCATCAGCAGTATTGGGAATGAATCCCAGGGTCGAGGCCCACATTTTCAGCAGCATCGGGAATGAATCCTAGGGTCGAGGCCCACAGTATCAGCAGTTTCGGGAATGAATCCCAGGGTCGAGGCTCACATCATCACAGTATTGGGAATGAATCCCAGGGTCGAGCCCCACATTATCAACAGTTTTGGGAATGAATCTCTGGGTCGAGGCCCACATTTTCAGCAGCATCGGGAATGAATCCCAAGGTCGAGGCCCACAGTATCAGCAGTTTGGGGAATGAATCCCAGGGTCGAGGCCCACATCATCAGCAGTATTGGGAATGAATCCCAGGGTCGAGGCCCACATTATCAGCAGCATCGGGAATGAATCCCAGGGTCGAGGCCCACATTATCAACAGTTTCGGGAATGAATCCCAGGATCAAGGCCCACATTATCAGCAGTTTCGGGAATGAATCCCAGGGTCGAGGCCCACACTATCAGCAGTTCGGGAATGAATCCCAGGGTCGCGCCCACACTATCAGCAATTCGGTAATGAATCCCAAGGTCGAGGCCCACACTATCAGCAGTTTCAAGAATGAATCCCAGGGTCGAGGCCCACCTTATCAGCAGCTCGGGAACAAGACCCTCATCTCAATTCGGGAACAAGACCCACATCAGTAACGGTTCGGAAATGGACCATCACATCAGTAACGGTTCAGAAATTGACCATCTCATCAGTAACGGTTCCGAAATGGACCATCTCATCAGTAACATTTCAGAAATGTACCATCACATCAGCGATGCCTAGGAAATGAGGTCTAGCATGCCGGAAATGGTGCTCCGGAAATGGAGCACAGTTCGGAAAATGACCATCACATCAGCGACGCCTCAGAAATGAGGTTTAGCATGCCGGAAATGGAGCTCCAGAAATGGAGTACGGTTCGAAAATGGACCATCACATCAGCGACGCCTCAGAAATGAGGTTTAGCATGCCAGAAATGGCACTCCGGAAATGGAGCATGATTCGGAAATGGACCACCATCACACCAGCGACACCTCGGGAATGAGGTTTAGCATGCCGGGATTAGCACTCCGAGAATGGGGCAAGGTTCGGAAGGGGACCAACTCTCATCAGTTTGGTAAGTATTCCTAGAGATCGTAGCATCTTGCAGAGATGAACCTCAGGGGTCGCAGTACCTCACCACCAGATCAACTTAGATCGAAGCAACAAGCAAGTCAAGCGGCAGCTGGTGAGCTAGGTAAGTAAAAATGCATGCATAACTTTGATAGGATTGTCATTGTCACACACTGCACAAGTCCCATCAAAGTGGGGGCGACTGTAGGCACTGTATTTTTGCATATAAGTCCCGATGATGAGCCTCATATGGAGGCACTAAACGATAAGTTACGGAAGTCGCGGGTAACGAACATCGGAAGGGAAAATTCAGAAATCAATACCTTGTTGGACTTATTTCGTTTGCTTAGCTTCGAGTTCACTTGTTGGATCTCTGTTTTAAAATACACCCAAGCCCATACACCACCAACCCACACGCCCAAGCCCACCAAAAAGGCCAAGCCACACGCCCAAGCCTCCAAGCCCAATCCAAAATAATTAAACATGATGAAATTTAAACAAATCACCTTCTTAATTTAAATAAATCACTTGCCTAAATTATATAAATCAAATCAAATCCCATAAATCCCTTTCCTAAACTAAAACAAATCACCTTCCTAATTCAATGGATCTTTTCCCTGTAGCACACTAATTAAAAGATATCCCACATGATTGCATGATTCCTTCCTACCCAAATAAGGACAACCCTAACCCACTCTTATAAAAAGACACATAAACCAAACTCTTCCACCCTAGAGGATCCTCACGGCACAAACAGAAAAAAGACCATTCACACTCGGTAACTCTCTTCATCTCTCATCCACTGAATCCACAAACCCCTAATAAACTTTTAACCTCTCGACCTCCCCATCACTCTTTCAAAAATAAACCCTAATCTCTCGCTCTCTCTCCCTCTCTAAACTGAAACACACAAACAGCTCACCACGTGAAAGACACTCACAGCTGTTAACATTCTCATACACTTGGCCATCGCAAGCAAACAAACCTAACCGACAGATCAGCCATGCCACTGCACGCGTAAAGAAGCACGCTTCTCATACAAATGAACCCCTCAGCCACATGAACAAAATCCATCTACTCACCAACGCACCAACAGCCCCTCTCCACTAGGCAAAGAACAACAAAACCTAGCTCCCTCTCTCATCTCTCTCCACATGCACGGCATTCACCAAAAATTAACCCTAAACAAAACTTCTATCTCTCTCACGCACATTGCAACCAAAGCACCAACAGCCCCTCTAATTCACGCCAAACGGCAACAAAATACAGCCCTGAACAGCCCCCAAATCATCAAAAACTGCACTCTTAAAACAGCCCCTGAACAGCCCTTAAATACCACAAATAGTAACCAAACATTGACCAGAAACAGCAGCAAAAACAGAGAAAATAGCAGTCCAAAACAGTGAAGCAACGAAGGAAAATATTGAACCAGTAAACCGGAGGAGTTGCGGAGCATTAACCCTTCCGACGGCCGCATAACGCACTTCTAAGAGGCGACTTAAAAGGTAAGACATGAGGGCACCCTTTTATTTATTCTCGTTCACCTTTTTAATTATTTATTAGTATTTATGCGTATTGTTGGTTCATGCATGTTATTGTTGTGGGATGAATGATTTTGTGCTATCTCTCGTGGTATATCAGATGGAAACCCAAACGTAAATTCCGTAGCCGAATCTGAATGGATGGTAGTACGGTCTGAACTTGGGATACAATTCCACGTACTACTTGAGAAACGCACATATTTTGTTTTATCTAATCTTGTGTTTATCCATGGTTCATTAGAAATAGCACGTTATTTCAATGCATGATTTAGTTATTTCATTCGTATTAGGAGCTTGATTATATCTCTTCAATGTTTATGTTTAGACAATCATTATTTATTTATGTTTCCGTATTTTTCAATTTAATATGTTTATGAAATTACGTGCTTACCGTTATGTCGACTTACTTTTATGCATGGAAACTTAGATATAGGTTGTATGCAAACTTAGATATAGGTTATTCTTGCGTGTGTATGTTGCGTAGACTTGTTTATATTATTACGTGAATCCGTTCATTACAAGTGGCATAAGTAAGGGACCATTCTGAACCCAACGGTTTGAGGTCTTCCCTTGCGAGGGGTAGTCCGGCCTTAAATCATTACCTAGTTCACACTGGGTGGCGACTCCATTATTCTCTGGTTTAGTCCCCCGCAGGCTACTCCGTACTCCCAACCGGGCCGCGAGCCTGGAACAGCGTCACCGATTTTTGTGTCCTACAAATACCTTAATAGTTATTTCCAAGAATTTTTGGTTGAGCATGGGATAGAATCCCAACTCACAGCACCTGGAACACTACAGTAGAATGGTGTTATAGATAGGATATATCAGACTTTACTAGACATGATAAGATCTATGTTTAGTTACAGTTCACTACCTAGTTCATTATGGGGATATACATTGCAAAAAAAAAATTATATCATGAATGTAATTCAATTTAAGTATGTTCCTTTGACTCCTTTAGAGTTGTGGAGTGGTCGAAAAGCTAGTTTATAATATTTCTGTATATTGAGGTGTCCAGCACATGCGCGAAAGAATAAGACTGCAAAGTTGGAGCAACGTTCTTAGGTGTGCCTATTTATAGGTTATCCTAAGGAGACTATGGGTATAGTCCAGAAGATAATAAAGTGTTAGTATCAATAAACTCTACATTTCTTGAAGATAACTATATATGGGAGTTCAAACCTCAAAGTAAAATGTTACTTGAGGAGTTACTAACTAGTTCGACCAACACGCCATTGCCAATAAAAGTTGACTGTAGAATAGTACTGTAGAACACAGAAATCGGTGACATTTTTCCTGGCTCGCGGTCCGGTCAGGAGTACGGAGTAGCCCGCGGGGGGACTAAACCGGAGAAATAAAATGGAGTCGCCACCCAGTGTGAACTGGGAAATGATTTAAGGCCGCACTCAACCCTCGCAAGGGAATACCTCAAACCGTTGGGTTCGGAATGGTCTCTTACTTATGCCCCTTGTAATGAACGGATTCACGCAATAATGTAACCAAGTCTATGCAACATATACATGCAAGAATAACCTATATCTAAGTTTGCATACAACCTATATCTAAGTTTGCATGCATAAAACATGATGAAGGAATCTGTTCAGTGTGTGCGCGTTCGTGTAGCGTTCGTAAACGCGTTCGAATGGTAAACAGAATGCACGCGTGAGAGTAGCGTTTAGAAACGTGTTCAAACGGGCTGAGGCATAATGCATACGTTCATGTAGCATTTGATAATGATTTTTAACGGGATCACAAAAATAACATCTATTATCACATAAACACATGCATGGGTGTTTCCCCAACTGGTACGTAGAATTGTATCCCAAGTACAGACCGCACTACCGTCCATTCGGATTCGGCTACAGAATTTACGTCTGGGTTTCTATCCGATATACCACGAGAAACAACAGTCAATCACTAACCCAATATTGACATACATGAAACATGATAACGCATATGACCATAAATAACCGAAGACACAAACATGTGAAAAACAAAATAAATACGGAACAATAAAACAACAATAAATGGAAATTAAATACGAAATAATAAAAGGCTAATAATGCGAGATAAATGCGGAATAATAAATATGTGGCCAAAAAACTCGGCCGTTTTCAATATAGGACTTGGCATACCCGGTTTGACGTATTCCACGTCCAACAAAGGATACCGTTTCAAGGACGATAAAATAAAATACAATAAAGGGTGCCCTCAGGTCTTACCTTTTAAGTTGCTTCTCGGGAGTGCGTTGGGACGTCGCTGGAAGGGTTAACATTTCCGTTGTTTTTCTAGTTCGCTGGTTCACTGTTTCCGCTCGCTATTTTCTCTATTTTCTTCACTGTTTTGGATGATTTTTGCTGCTGTTTCGGGTGGTTGTTTAGGGACTATTTTAGGGACTATTTCGGGGGCTATTTTTTTGGCTGGTTGCACGTGGAAGGCTGCATGTGGACTGGTTTTTGGGACTGTGTTGTTACTATGAGTTGACGGGCAGTAGTTTATTAGGGTTTATCTTGGCAGTGCCGAGAGAGAGAATGTCAAGTGAGACGTCAGGTCTAGGGTTTGTTTTGTTGTTTCACGTGAGTGAGAGGGAAGGGTGAGAGAGATAGTGTGTTTGAGGGTTCTTTCTTACTGCCGAGAGGAAGAGAGAGATCCATGCGTGAGAGTCCCGGGGTTGGGTTTCGTTTATCTTTGTTTTTCGGTGGAGTGTAGGGGCTGCTGTTAATGACGTGTGTTACGTGAAGGAGATAAGTGATTGATGGTGTTTTGTGAGTTACGTTTCAGCTTTGTTGGCATGGTTTTTATGGGTGGCTAGGTTCACGTGTTTGGGAAGTGTCTTACCATGTCGATCTGTTGAAGTTGTGTGTGAGAAGAGAGATGTGAGAGGTATGTGTGTGTGAAAGAAGATCAGGCCGTGAGCTATGTTGGGAAAAAAAGAGCTAGGTTTTCCAGGGTCCTTTGAGTTTTAGGGTTTATTTGTGTTGTTATGGTTATAGCCGAGAGTCAGTGATGTGTATCTTACGGTTTTAGAGGTTTGAAGGGCTGCTAGTTTGTGGCTTCAGTTTGAGGGTTCTTCGAGAAGAGAGAGGGAGATGGATGCGAGTGGTCTGGTTAGAAAGAATAGGGTTTTTGGCGTTTTGTTCGCCGAATATGAAATAGTGTGAAGAGAGAGAGAGCTGATGACTGAGGATGTGTGAAAGAGAGGATCGGTCGAGAGGTTAGAGAGAGAGAGAGAGTTGTGAGTGAAGAGAGATCCATTTGGGTTTTAGTTTGTATGTCTTTTTATAGGAGTGGGTTAGGGTTTTCCTTGTATGGGTAGGAAATGAAGATTGTGTAATTATGGGGAATATTTAATTGGTGTGTTATAAGGAAATGATCCATTCAATTTAGGAAGGTGATTTGTTTTAGTTTAGGAAAAGGATTTGTTTAATTTATGAAGGTGATTTGATTTGATTTATTTAATTTTTGACATGTGTTTTAAATGTTTTAATTATTTTTGGATTGGGCTTTGGATGGGTGCAGGGATTTTTGGGCCGAGTCTAACAGTTCAAACAGAGATCCAATGAGCGAACCCGAAGCTAAGCAAACGAATTAAATCCAACAAGGTATTTATTTTGGAATTTTCCCTTCTGATGTCCGTTTCCCGTGACTTCCACAACTTATCGGGTAGTGCCTCCATACGAGGCTCATCATCGGGACTTATGCAAAAATACAATGCCTACAAGTACCTTCGACATCTGGGCGTCAGATGCAAGTATATCAGAATGATCTACCACCTAGACGCAGTGGGAGGGTTGTACGACAACCTGAACGCTATCTGGGAGTTGGAGAGGCACAAGTTGTCTCATCTAGTGATGTTGTGATGATGCATTAACCTATCGCAGTGCAATGGATGATTCTGGTAAATAGGAATGGCTCAAAGCCATGAACCTCGAGATGGAGTCAATGTACTCCAACTCAGTTTGGGAACTTGTAGACCAACCTGATAGGGTAAAACCCATAGGTTGCGAGTGGATCTACATGAGAAAGATAAGATCTTATATATACAAGCACGTCAATGATGGTAAGATGGTTTTTCTCGTGTTATACGTCGATGATAATTTACACATTGGGAATGATGTAAAAATATTATTAGGCATGAAATCTTGGCTAACTAACCAATTCCAAATGAAATATTTGAGAGAGGTCAATTATGTACTTGGTATCTAGATTCTTCGAGATTTCAAGAGATGACAGTAAGCTATGTCTCAGGCATCTTATATTGACAAGATCCTTATGCGATTTGGGATGCAGAATTCCAAGAAAGATATTTTGCCTATCTAATAAGGAATTCATTTTTCAAAGGAACTGTCTCCGAAGACACCTAAAAGAGTTGAGGAAATGAGACATATCGCATATGTCTCAGGAGTTAATAGTCTCATGTATGTTATGTTATGCACGAGACCAAAATCGATTTAGTAGTGGGAGTGGTCAGTAGGTTTTAGTCTAACCCGAGATTAGATCATTAGGCAGCTGTGAAACACATTCTCAAGTATCTTAAGAGAACGAGAAATTATATGCTTGTGTATTATGGTGAGGATATGATCATCGGGAGATATACAGACTCTGATTTTTAGACGGATGTTGATTCCAGGAAATCAACATCTGGATCAGTATTTACCCTAGGTGGTGGGTCCATTATGTGGATGAGCATAAAACAATATTGTATTTCTTACCCAATAGAGGATGACTATGTAGCAACTTGCGAAGCATCTAAGGAAGCAATCTGGCTTTGGAAATTCTTGGGAGATCTGGAAGATGTTTCAAATATGGATAAACCACTCACACTTTATTGCGATAATATTGGTGCAGTGGAAAACTCAAGGTACCAAGAAGCCACAAAAGAGGAAAGCATATAGATAGAAAATGTTATCTCATCCGGGAGATGGTACAGAGAGTAGACATTCCTGTCATTAAGAGTGCATCCACAGAGAACCTGGCTAATCCGTTTACAAAGACCTTGCCGGCTAAAGTGCTTGAAGGTCACCTAGAGGGTCTAGTATTACAAGACATGTCCCATTTACTCTAGTTCAAGTGGGAGATTGTTGGGATATATGCCCTCGAGCATCATGTAATGTGTAAACGGAATTATTTGTTTAAAATAAAAGATGCATTGTTTATTTATCAATTGTTTTGATTTAAATCGCATATTGTAAATTATCAAGTTTACCCTTAATTACTTATGTACCTTCAGACTTAGTGTATACGAGTGTCATACATAAGAGGATTAAGTCTAAAATTAGTAATCTAAAATAGTCCATAGAGAGAAAATAAAGCGGGTACTTTGTTTATGACTTATCTATAGCTGTGGTCCGTTCTATAATTGTATGGTGACCTTGATCCAGGATTGTCCATGGGTGACATGAGAATAGAGGCACCTTATATGATGTGATCATATATGACTGGACTAAGATAATAAAAAAAATTATAATATTCATTAAATAAAGAAATTCATTTTAATCTACTAGATGGTCATATATTGATTGATCTGAATCCTAAATGTACCATGAATTCCAGTATGGCAAGCCATGTCCTTTGATTTACAAAGGTGAGGTTGGTGTACAAATCTCGACCAATAGTTACGTACTTTGGGGACATGGTTTGGTGTGTAGCTAGTGACATTTTACATAAATATAGAGTTCACTCCTTCTTGCAAGAAGTAGAGGAGTATCTTCCTTAAGGGGTCTTCTGGTACTTGAACGATTAAAGCGCTCCAAGTCTTTCTATTACGAATAGAAAGATTAATATTCATAATTGTTTTTAATAAATCATTCATTAGAGAATCAATGGTACTTAAGGTAAAAATAACTAGAGGGGTATAACAGACATAATGTCCCGACTCTAATTATGAGATACCCGTGAAAGGCCAATCCGTATGTAATGACTATATCGATGGACACTGACGCAGTTCGGCTTATATTATTTGTCTATGGAAACAAGAGTGCAGCTTTGGATTTTTAGTGGAATATTCAAAAGTTAATAATTCAAAATATTTAATTAAAGAGTTTAATTAATAATTCGAGATTATCGAAGCTTGGAATTGTAGGTCTATTTGGTCCTCGTGCTAGCTCGACATACTGCAACAAATTAAATATAATTAGATGGTCTAATTATAAACTCACATATATTATTGCTGAGATCAATAATTAAAGTCACGCTTAATAACTATGTTAAACTAGATTAACATAAAGTGTTCATTTAATGATCATTTAGTTGAAATATTATTTTGAAATTGATGAATTTTAAAATTTAATTTTTTAACTCATAAATTCAAAAGGAGTTACAATTTTGAATTCTAACGAATGGAAGTTAATTTATTGTCATGTAACTTGCCAATGTATTCATGATACATTAAAATAAAAATTGAATTTGGATGTTATAAGAATGAATATGACCAAATTTTACTAGGGTTTTGGGGATGATTTTGTAATTTTAGTTACAGATTAATCCAACATAAACCCTATGTATATAATGAAAAGTTATTTTGATTTTTTTATGGAATCTCATTTTGATCATCTTAGTTATTTTATTTTCTCTCAAGTGTTGAAAGAGAAATAAAAAGAAAAAAAATTGTGTGACTTTTAATCTCTAAATTGTTTAGAGAATAATTTTGTGAGCATAACTCACTCAATCTTTTGTTGGTAACGAGCCATATCACGAAAGATCATTTGGTGTTGAAAAAAATTCTTCATTATTCTCTTCCATTGTACTCACGACAGTGAGCATAAAATTCTTCTTACCGCTGGCACTTTTATAAGTCGTTTGTGAGTCCATTTTGTTGAGATTTTGCCTAAATAAATTGGAAACGCAAAGGAGAATTTTGTGGATGTTTTGTGGTGATTATTCTGTCCAAATCAGTGGTAGAAAAATTCCCAAATAGCCAGCACAAAACAATGAGTTTTGCACGCATAAAGGGTGTTTTTGATGTGTAAAACAATCCAGTATTTGTGCTGCTGTTTAGGGGCTGTTCTGGGCTGGAAAAATCATTAAAAACAGAAGCATAATAAGTCAAAAGAGGCTGGATAGTTTCGGCTAAGAAGGGGAAAATATTTGGTCTCTAAGATCATCCCAAGAACATTTGATGCATGAAATAATGTGAATACAAAAGAAAAGTATAGCGAAAATATTTGGTCTCTAAAATATTATTTTATTGATTAATTCTGAATTAATCGTCTCTCTCTTCTAATTGAATTTTATCCCAAATAAATTCTCGCCGGAATTAATCCCAGATTAATTATGTTCGAGTCATACGTCATCGGTGAATCTTCGAGAAGCGACCCATGAGATCCCTGGATATGTTGGCAGTAAATTCGGTCGTCAGACTATCCGAACACGTGCGTACCTCGTACCATGTTCTTACCAATTTACGAGACATGGTTGGCTTCTAGCAAAGCGACGTGCCTACCCAATTCTCCAGAAATATTCTTTTAAGGAATATGTAATCTTTGTCAGGCGTAGTATACGTAGTATTGCGTATTGCGATCTTGTATTAGATGTCACATGCAAGGCCTGGGGATGGAATAGTGTCTGCCCCGTACGAAGCATATATCGAATCACAAGCAACTAGTCTCTATAATCGGATAATCATGACCTTGTCATATTATCCCGATAGTTGCAACATAATAGAGAACCGATTATGTATCCCTGTGTGATCATCATCTCCATATGACTAAAGTGATACTTTCGTCTTGACATCACACCCAATACACTACGATTCTCAATAAACCCAGAAGAGGCGTACACATAACCTGTTAAAGTCCCGGACGACCAAAACTAAAGCGTATTGATTTTCGCAAGTACTACCGATGCAAGTCTCAGGTTAAGACCAAATACATCTACCCTGAAGCGGATTCCAATAGACACATAGTCATACTACCAATGAGATTCTGTGGGGTCTATCAAGAGCGAAGCTGTTTCCGTACCATCGGTAAACACAACCTCATATCACACTTGCATAAGTATCCAATACTTAAATATATGAGAACTATGATGTTACGCTTTCATAACACGCACAAGTGCAATACTAGTCTATTCCGTATTATCGATGTCCAGTCTCGATAATACTACGACTAGGGATATTTAATGATTAAACCATTGTGGATTGATATTGTCTCATATCTTATAATCTGGAACTAATCATAAGGACTTTTATCATTTATATATATATATATATATATATATATATATATATTATATATATATATATATATATATATACGAGTAATCTAATTACAAAATTATAAAATGCAATTTCCATTGTCACATAGTTAATTTGTACAAAAACCACAATGTCTTTTATAAATAGTGACGCTATGGGTCATAATTGTCCAACAATCTCTCACTTACCCTATAGCAAGTCACTCAAGCATTTAACACCTGAACTATGTACATGTCGCTCAAACTTTTACTGAGGAATAGCTTTCGTCAGTCCTCTGATGCGACCTTCTCGATCTTCACATCACCACGATGTATGATCTCACGAATCAGATGAAAACGTCGAAGAACATGCTTGGATCATTGATGAGACCGCGGTTCCTTAGCATATGTTATAGCCCCGTTATTGTCATAATACAATGGAACGGGCTCAGCTGCTAACGGAACTACTCTTAATCCCATTAGGAATTTTAGGATCCAAACTGCCTCTTTTGCTGCTTCAGCTGCAACAATATACTCTGCTTCTGTTGTGGAATCGCAACAGTCTCTTGCTTGGAAGATTTCCAGCTTACTGCTTACTCGTTGTTCAAACAAAATATGTACCCAGATTGTGACTTACAGTCGTCTTTATCGGTTTGGAAACATGCATCGGTATACCCAGTTACCTCAAGTTCTCCATCTCCATAGATTAAGAATGCATCCTTAGTTCTCTAAGATACTTAAGGATATTCTTAACCGCCATCCAGTGACCATCACCTGGATCGGCCTGATAGCGACTACACATGATCCAAAGCATAAGAGACATCAGGTCGCGTACATATCATGGCATACATGATCGATCCGATTGCCGAGGCGAACGGGATCCGACTTATGTTGTCTCTCTCATCTTGAGTTAGGACACATGTCCTTAGATAGAGTGACGCCATGTGACACTGGCAACAGTCCCCTCTTAGACTGTTCCATGTTGAATCTCTTCAACACTTTGTCAATGTACGATCTCTGAGAGAGTCCAAGCAGCTTTCTAGATCTATCCCGGTAGATCTTTATTCCCAAAATAAAAGCTGATTCTCCCAGATCCTTCATGGAGAATTTTAATGAAAGCCAAGCTTTCACCGATTGTAGCATGGGAATGTCATTGCCTATAAGCAATACATCATCGACATAAAGGACAATGAATGTCAGTGCGCTCCCACTAACCTTCTTATAAACACAAGGATCATCCTTATTTTGAACGAAATCATATTCTTTTATGATCTCATCAAAAATTTGGTTCCAAGAACGCGATGCTTGCCTCAATCCATAAATGGATCGATTTAACTTGAAAACCTTGTTCGCATGTTTTGGTACGACAAAACTGTCAGGCTGTTGCATATAAATATCCTCCAAATGGTTTCCGTTAAGGAAAGTGGTTTTGACGTCCATCTGCCATATCTCGTAATCGAAATATGCAGCAATAGCAACCACAATCAGAATGGAATTAATCATGGCAACAGGTGAAAAAGTTTGGTCGTAATTGACACCATGTCGTTGACGATACCCTTTTGCTACAAACCTAGATTTGTACGTTTGTATGTTGCCATCGGGTGCATCAACCAGTGTCCAAACTTGGTTGGTGTACATGGAATCCATTTCGGGCATCATGGCATCTTGCCATAAACTGGAGTTGATACATTGTATCGCTTCCTCATACGTAGCCGGTTCATCTTCCTCAATAAGATTAATATCCACATGAGGTGAGATCAGAAACCCATACCTCTCAGGTTGTTTTCTGACTCTCTCCGACCTACGCGATTCTTGTGTATTCGAAGATTGTGGTACAGTCTCATCCCTGATGAACTGTTCATGTTCTGTTAAGGATTCTATGCCAAGAACAGTATCACTCTGATTTTCATCGAGTTCTACTTTCCTCCCCTCCCACTTATCACTGCATTTAGGAATTCCTTCTCAAGGAAAACCGCATGTAGAGCAACAAATACTTTGTTCTCTTGTGGGTGATAGAAGTAATATCCTTGGTTTCCCTAGGATATCCTACAAATAGGCATTTATCCGATTTGGGGTTCTAGTTTGGTACCTTCCAAACGTTTGACGTATGCCCAGCAACCTCAAATCTTCAGGAATGAGAAACCCGGTTTCTTTCCTATCCATATTTCATATGGTGTCTGTTGAACAGACTTTGACGGAACCTTATTCAAAATAAGTATTACACTGTTCAATACATATCCCCAGAAGGAAATAGGTAGTTCTGTGCGACTCATCATTGACCTTACCATGTCCAACAAAGTTCGGTTTCTCCGTTCGGACACACCGTTTAATTGTGGTGTTCCGGGAGGAGTCCTCTGTGAAAGAATACCATACTCTTTCAAGTAATCAAGAAACTCATTGCTTAAGTATTCGCCACCACGGTACGACCGTATGTCTTAATACTTTTGCCAGTCTATTTTTCAACTTCGTGTCGAAACTCTTTGAATTTCTCAAAGGTTTCCGACTTGTGTCTCATAAGATACACATAACCATAACGCGATGCATCATCCGTAAAGGTTACGAAGTATTCATATCCACCTCTAGCCTGGCTAGACATGGTCCCACATACGTCACTATGAAAGAGGGCTAACAGTTCGGTAGCACGTACACATTAACCGCTAAAAGGTGTTTTAGGCATTTTGCCTAATAAATAAGATTCACAGACGTCATATGAATTTGGATCAAATCCGTCCAAGTACCCACTCTTCGAAAGTGTGGATATGCGAGTCTTATTGATGTGTCCTAGACGATAATGCCACATATAAGTTTCATCTTTGTTACTTAGTTTAAGCCTTTTGTTTGTTACACTATATGTTTAAGATAGATTTATATTCAAAATATAAAGAGCATTATCTACATCAGCACTGCATATCTCCATATCATTTTTATACATAAAATACCCAGTGTTTCTAAAAACAAAAGTATAGCCCATTGGGCAAATAAAGATACAGATAAATATCCTAGTCAAACTAGGTACATAATAACACTCTGAAAGATTAAGTACATACCCCGAGGGCAGTTCCAAAATATAAGTCCCAACGGCCAAATCGGCGACTCGAGTCCCATTTCCAAAGCGAAGGTCAATCTCTCCTAAGGCCAGTCTCCTGCTAATCCGCAAATCCTGCACATCAGTACATATATGAGTACCACAACCAGAATCAAAAATCCAATTTTTAAAACTAGAAGTAGACATGTTTATTTCTATAACAAACATACCTGAAGCCGGACTTGCTCGCTTTGATTTCCTTCATGTGTGCCTTGTACTCACAGCAGTCACGCTTCCAGTGACCGCGCTTGCCGCACTGCAGACATACATCTTGGGATTTGTCCTTACCCTTCCCATAAGGTTTTGATGATTTGGCCTTGCCCTTCTTTTTCTTCTTCTTCTTTACACCTCCAGTCGCCTTGGGCCAAGCCATCGGAGACTGAGATGTTGAAGCGAAGTGCGCCTCGTTCTTTTTACCCTTCAACAGCTCATTTTCTATTTCACACAGCATTACCATCAGCTCTCCAAGAGTATGGTCTTGGTTCATCATATTGTAGTTCATGATGAACCTGCTCCAGCTATCAGGAAGAGACTGCAAGATCAAATCTATAGAAGTCTCAGCCTCAAAGTTGCCTAGCTGACCTAGTTGTTCAATGTCGGCAATCATCTTTGACACATGGTGCTCAACAGATGTACCCTCCGACATTCGAGAGCGAAAGATCTTTTTCTGCAATTCATACCTTTGCGATCTAAGGTTAGATCGATGAAGGTCCTTCAATTTTGCCATCATAGTATAGGGATCCAATCCCTTGTTTTGGTGACGAAATTGAGGGGTCATCGCAGCGAGCATGACGGATTGAGCAGTTTAGTTGTCATCGCTATGAGTCTTCCAAAGCTTAAGCTCAAGCGGCTGTTCATTTCCGGGCTTAGGCCCGAGAGGTCTCTCTATCGTATAGAGCATACTCTCAGCCCCTAAGACAATCCTGAGGTTCATATCCCAATAAGGAAAGTTCGTGCCATTAAAGACATTTTCACCCCTGATAATTTATCTAACTCCGATCTTTCCAGCCATCTTAATTACAATAGTCAAACTATTCAATTAACGATATTTGGGTACAGTCCAACTGTTACAAGAAAAATAATAGAATATTAGTCCAACTAATAAAAATATAATTGACGAAATAATTTGAAAGCGCGTAATGCCAAGTATTTGAACGAAATTGAAAAATCAATACTGGCCTCCCACTATTTTTCGGCGAGCCTCTAACCCTCTGTTGAGTACTCGGGAAACCTAGTTTCCTAGTGGGCTAGGATCCCGTTAAATAACACACAACCTTGACTTTGGCCAATAAGCTGTATGATATTTGACTAGGTAGATCTCTAAGATCAATTGGATCTCATCCAATTCCTAGATCCGGTAGGTGGACTTCCAAGTCCGAAACATATATGCCAATATATATGCCAATATATCCAATATATTTTCCTAACCTTTTTCCTCTGAATCAACTAAGCCTTGGCTTTGGCTCAACAAGCTTAATGATTCCAGTTAAGTGAGACCCATTGACCTTGGAAAGCTTCGTAATCGATGTCGATGAACAAGAAGTGATCTTGACTTTGGCCAACAAATCACAACTTGGGCAAGACATACGATATGGAAAAAAGCCTTCATGATTCAAACACATCCGCGATGGATAAAGGTCTTGACTTTGGCCAACAAACCAGTGCCAATCTTGGATCTTGAGAAAGAATCATTCAATGGAAGGAAAACACTTAATATTTTTTTTGGGTTTTTCGCTTAATTGGCAACCAATTAATTATCTTTGATTAGGTCTCATCATACACCCTTAAGCATGCATTCTAAAAGCATAATAAGGCGCGATAAATATATTAATAATGGTATGCGGATGGATATCTCACAAATTGTTCCTAGAATAAATCACTCAATTTCCTCTCCTCGGCTAACATTATTCTAACTTCTACCCAATTACATAATACAATAAAGAAACCTCGTTACAAATAGGGGAATTGGTGAGAAGAGAATTACAAAGAATCGAGAGATAAAGGCTGGACACACAGGTCCAATTTAATAAATTCTAAATTTATTACAACAATTTCCAAAATTGCCCTCACCCATCTAATATCCATCTGATATACATTATTCATACAACACATCCATGTATTCACACAAAGCATGTTATTCAATCAATCTAATCCAATTAATTAATCTTTGAATAAAGTGATCATCCAATGTTCAAACAACGATTTGATTTGCGCGAGTCCAACTCGTTTAAGAATAAGTACTCAAAGTATGAATTCTTGAATTATATCGAACTACGATTTTAAATCCAATTTAATTTGCATCAATATTAATTCTATATTTAATTCCAAATTAAATAATTACACTTTTAATGCGCCTTTACGACTTAGATTCTAAATCTAATCTTAATGGGTCTCAAAGCCCAATTAACATTAATGTCATTTAATAAAAGTCCAATGGGCTTTCAATTAATTTCTTAAGGCATGGGCTTTGGTCAATATGGGTCTAACCTAAATACCAAAGCCCAATTAAGGAATCACCCTATTTGCCAAGAAATCAATTTTGGCCCATTAGGCCCAATTAAATATTTAAAGGCCCATATATTATATTTGGACTTAATGGAATGGTTTAGGCCCAATTTGGATCCAATTCAATTGTCATAAACCAACTTGGCCCAACCAAGCCCATTAGGCCCAAATACAACATCTTTAGCCCAATTCCAAATTAAGCCCAATTAATTAAATTCTAATATTCCAAATTTCATAATTTAAATAATTAAAGTGTATTGCACTAATTAATTATCTAAATTAACATTCCAAAATATCAATTTAATTAATTAATCATGCATTATTCTATTTAACACATGTCCAACATTATTGAAACAAAATCAATTCATTTTCATGCTTCTTTGGTCACGGCAATGGAAGGATTTTATATTCGATTTCGATTTCAATCCAATTAAATCATAAATCAATATATCCAAGTCTTTAAACACATCCAATGGTCTAAAAAACAAAAAATTACCATGACTTTAGGGCACTATAACTTTCGGCCAAGCCTTATAATTTGGGGAAAATTAATCCAATTAATTTTTCATCAAATTGATCATGCATAACTCTAAGTTATCAATATACAAGCATACTTAAACAAACAATTTGATTAAAACATGCTCAAATCAAAAATACCCAAATTAAGAATATAAACCCTAAATTCAATTTCATGCTCATTAAGGCTCTGATACCATTTTTTGGTCTCTAAGATCATCCTAAGAACATTTGATGCATGAAATAATGTGAATACAAAAGAAAAGTATAGCGAAAATATACTCACTTTGATCGGTAGAGAGGATGTGTGTAGAATAAAACTTTTGCTTTGAGAAGTGCTTCAAGATCTCTTATTTGAAGTTGTTTGTTGAAGCTCCAAGCTTGAAGGTAGAGATTCCAAACTCAATGGGGAGGTTTCCCTAACACCTTGTATGAACTCTTTGTGTGCCAGCAAAGGAAAATTTTGCAACAATATTTTCCCTTTTGAAATTGTAGAATTCGGCCAATGAGAGAAATTTGGGAGAGTTTTTGTTTTCTTGTATTTTGTTTCAAAAACCAAATACCACTTATGAAAAAGTCAAAACATATTTTGGTATATCCTTTTCCAAAAAGGCAAAACCAAGTTTGGAGGGAAAAATGCCATTAATGCCTCCAACTACTACCCCATCAATCAAAAAATGACTAGATGTTAATCACCAAAAAGTGACAAGACATCCATCACTTAAGTGACATTTGTTGTGACTCGTGATGTGACTTGTGGCCCCACTTTAATTCAAAATCCGAGTGGGCCCGCAAACACATTTCGGGCTCGGGTTCGTTAATTCCGAATTAACAAATTTTCCATTGCGACTTAATTAAATCAAATTTAATTAAATAATTTTGCCTAGTAAAATTACCGTTAAAGTCGCTCGCGAATTAATTCTAAATTAATTCGTTCGCCCGAATTAAAATCTAATTTTAATTTCGCGTCAAAATCTAATTTCATTTAATATATCGAATATATTATTTTATCGATTAATTCTGAATTAATCATTCTCTCTCTTCTGATTGAATTTTATCCCAGATAAATTCTCGCCGTAATTTATCCCAGATTAATTATGTTCGAGTCATACGTCATCGGTGAATCTTCGGGAAGCGACCCATGAGATCCCTGGATATGTTGGCAGTGAATCCGGTCGTTGGACTATCCGAACACGTGCGTACCTCGTACCACGTTCTTACTGATTTACGAGACATGGTTGGCTTCTAGCAAAGCGTTGTGCCTACCCAATTCTATAGAAATATTCTTTTAAGGAATATGTAATCTTTGTCATGCGTAGTATACGTAGTATTGCGTATTACGATCCTGTATCAGATGTCACATGCAAGGCCTGGGGCTGGAATAGTGTCTGCCCCGTACGAGGCATATATCGGATCACAAGTAACTAGTCTCTATAATCGGATAATCATGACCTTGTCATATTATCCCGATAGTTGCAACATAATAGAGAACTGGTTCTGTATCCTTGCGTGATCATCATCTCCATATGACTGAAGTGATACTTCTGTCTTGACATCACACCCAATACACTACGATTCTCAATAAACCCAGAAGAGGCATACACAGAACCTGTTAAAGTCCCGAACGACCAAAACCAAAGCGTATTGATTGTCGCAAGTACTAGCGATGCAAGTCTCAGGTTAAGACCAAATACACCTACCCTGAAGCGGATTCCCATAGACACATAGTCATACTACCAATGGGATTCCGCGGGGTCTATCCAGAGCGAAGCTGTTTCCGTACCATCGGTAAACACAACCTCCTGTCACACTTGCATAAGTATCCAATACTTAAATATATGAGAACTATGTTGTTACGCTTTTATAACACGCACAAGTGCAATACTAGTCTATTCCGTATTATCGATGTCCATTCTCGATAATACTACGACTATGGATATTTAATGATTAAACCGTTGTGGATTGATATTGTCTCATATCTTATAATCTGGAACTAATCATAAGGACTTTTATCATTTATATATATATACGAGTAATCTAATTACAAAATGATAAAATACAATTTCCATTGTCATATAGTTAATTTGTACAAAAACCACAATGTCTTTTACAAATAGTGACGCTATGGGTCATAACTTTCCAAAAGAAAAGGCAGAAAAAATTTATAGGTCGATCCCGGTGCCTAACATGCTTCCACCGTGCGGGAATCATTTTGTACACTATCTGCACTATTAGATAATGCTTCTAGTATGGAAGTAGGTTCTCATTGTTAGAAGAGTGTGGTTATGTTCTACATCTTGGCCCGATAGCTTCTGATAAGTCATGATAGTAGGAGAGGTGATTATCGGTTGCTCTATATCATTCAAGGCATCAGATGTGGCTATAACCCATATGTTGTTATCATAGCCAAAAAGTTCCATGGCTTAAGTTCCTAGGAAGTCCAATGCTTTTACAGGTATGCCCTAACTTTTTCCTAGGTTGTCCTTTTGGATTTTCAACCTAACGGGCTGCTCCAACTTTTTCTTGGGCATTCTTTTCAGGTTTTCAACCCAGCAAGCTATCACTTTTCTTTAGGTTTGGTTGCAAAAGAAGTTAATGCTCAATGTTCCTCCTTCTGACTCCGTCTCCACCTCATATGGTCCCCAACACCATATGATATATGGTCCCCAACACCATAAAATATTGGGGTTCGGGGATCCACTTTTATTATTTCAAATCTAGAAATTTCCCTTATTATAATATATAAATTTACATTATATTTCAATTGACCATATAGGGGGTATCCTGATTAAGTCATATTTTCATTAATTCAAACCGACCATAAAAGCGGTATCCAATTAAGTCAGCTTAAAATTAATTTAATTAAGTCCAACCGACCATAAAGGCGGTATCCAATTAAGTCAGGTTTAAAATAATTCATATATTATAAAATAAGGGAGATTAATCTAAATTATCAAAATAAAAATTTCACCTTTTCACCCCAGCAGAAAGAAGTTACCTACTCATGCTTTAAGTAAAACAAACAAAGTTTTATTACTAAAATAAAAATTAAAAACAAGAAAACTAAAATTAAACAATCAAAATACTCTCTTCTTAGTATTCTAAGGAAATTCCCCAGTTGAAAGTATGAAGAATTCCTTTGATTTCAGCCTCTATTTATAGGCTCCAAAAATGGTGCGCGTCGCGACGCGCTCTACAGTAGATGGCGGCTGTCGGCAATTCAATAATTATGTTGATGTCATGATGACGCGGTGATGATGCATGTGATGACGCGGTGATGACATACGTGATGACGGTTAGGCGTCGCGACGTGTTGAGGCTTGCGCGTCGTGACTTGTGAAAAGTAAATTTCCCATTTTACCCTTTTGATTCGTTTTTCTCCGTTTTGGCCCTGATTTGATTCCAGTGAGTCTTGATATTTTATTTATCTATAAAATAAACACAAACACATCAAAACGTTCAAAAAACTATAGAACATTTAAGACACCCCTACAGACTTAATTACTCGGATCTCAGATGTTAAAAGTTCTACCGTTTGAAGCGAACAATCACTGCTTACTGAGGCAAATGTACGGTTACTAAGTAGAAACTTTATTATTATTAACTCAGGATTTTTCCATTTGACATGAACAATCACTGCTTACTGAGGCAAGATGTCTGGTTACTAAGTAAAAGCATGGTTAATTATTTATTTACATTTTTTTTATTCCATCGCTTTTAGATGCTATTTCCAATAAACTAGAGCACTGAATATTACAAACTTTCACTTACAACCAATGTTCGTATGTTACCATGTATGTTGATAATACTCGTCAAATGAGCATATGAATATCTAATTTAGTCAATATTATGGAGAATTCACGAATTTAAATAATCCAAAATGAAATAAACAAAAATTAACTTATTACGAATTAGGCTGAGATACGTCTTAGGAGTGAAAATTCTTTACACAACTATCTCAAACACAATTCCACCTAGTTAGTCAAGTTTAAAACATAAAAAATCAATTTTTTTATTTTTTGACTAAAAACAAAGCAAAAACAACAATTTTTTTAAACAAAAAAAAAAAGATACTGGTCAACTATTCCCTCCCCAAAACCTAATTGAGACATTGTCTCCAATGTCAAAAGAGAAGAAGAAAAGTTTAGAAAACCGTACCTGGTTAGCGTGGAATTCTAGATTTAAAAAGAAAACTAAAGGTTAACATCCAGATTTATCTTACGCTTCTTACCATGATCATTATTAGACTAGTTCAACTTGGAAATGATATGGTCAATATTTGGTTCAAACGTCAAGAGTTTGTCAATTAAATTTTTGGTTGTTTTGGGAGTGAAGAGGATATCTTTTACGGGTTTTGAAAGGAACCCATTTCTCCTGGCATCTTCCAGAAACACAAAAAGAAAGTCAAAAAATAAATCAACATTAAACAAACCAATTGGTTTCTGGTATATGTTCAAGTTCGCCCAAGATATCACTGTGAAAATTTCCTCCATCGTGCCCAAGCCACCTGACAAAGCAATAAAAGCATCAGTACGATTAATCATTTCAATAAGTCATTCGAATAAACCTGATACAATGCATTCCTCTATGTTTGATTGTCCGATAAGATTCACGTCCGCCAAAGGTTTTGGGATGATTCCCAAAACTTGACTACCTCTTTTATGTACGGCCTTTGAAACGTATCCCATCAGTCCAAGATTGCCACCGCCATATACTAAGTGCATATTTATTTCTACCATGACTTTACCCAATTCTTTCACTGCCTCAATAAATTCTAGCTTAGATCCAGAACTAGTCCCGCAAAACATTCATGACTCGTCTTCTTGAAATTGCTTCCATTTTTTCTTTACTCTCTCTCTAATCTGGATGTGTTGAAGAGAGCAATGACAATCTGAATTTATAGATCCTGAAAATAGGTGAGTAATAATAGCACTAGTATCTGCCAAATGATAATTATTAGCTGAATAATAAATTAAATCGTGAAAGTCAAAAAGTCTGGATCTTGTCTGTGAAAATAAAAGAAAATAACAAAACAAATCACAACAATTAGTTAAAGACAAAGAAATCAAAACAATAATATGTACATGAAGTAACAGCTTGAATGACCTCTATGGGTCAAGGAAAAGCTTCCGATCCAATTTTCTTATAAATTACAAACAGGGTCTTTTAAAGTCAGATTCCTGAGACTCAATTGTTGTCTTTCTCTTCAAAACTGTGTATGTAAATTGTGAATTATATGATAGACATATCCACTGGAATGTGTCTCAAGAGTCAATGATATGTCATCTAAAGACTCCTTACTCATGTCATCCCTAATGAATTTTATTTTATCTTCGTGATTATCAGACACCATTCCTAAGGAACGACAACGAGTATTGCATCTACAGCGTGCACAGCTCTTCTTTTCTTAGCATAGGTGCTTTTTGCTAAACCAGGCAAAAATGAAATAAAAAAGTCTGATGACTCACCTGTCAAGTGGACTCGTGCTTCAATTATCCAACGAATATCACTAGGAATACCTTTGATCATCAGAAGTCTCATTCTTTCAATGTGTGCTTTGTAGACTTTCATCAGAGATCTTTTAGGGAGAGAAGGAAAACACTTGTGAAGTTTTATGAGAGCGTCTTCCATCGTGTCTGTGATTTTTCTTACAAAAATTAAACACACAAAATCTCAATATATACACAAATTTCATGGGTTGCCTCTCTGCTAGCGCTAAATTCATAGTCATCGGCTAGACATGACTGCAAATACGTTAGGCTGGATCAGCAATTGTGAGACTTTCTTTTTGACGCTTGATGGATTCTCCCCAATAGTGTTTGACACGTTGGCTGTTGACTTTGAATGTATCATTAGAGTTGGGGTCATGTAGCTCAACGGATCCGTAGGGTAAAACTTGGGTGATCACAAATGGACCTGACCACCGTAATTTCAGCTTTCTAGGGAAAAGTTTCAACCTTGAGTTGTATAACAATACTCACTGCCCTAGTTACAGCTGTCTGCGTACTATTTTCTGATCATGCCACTTCTTGGTCTTTTCTTTGTATAGTTTAGCATTCTCATAAGCATGAAGGCGAAATTCTTCCAATTCGCTTAGTTGGTGGAGCCGTTTCTCTCTTGCTGCTTGAAAATCAAAATTCATCTTTTTCAGTGCCCAATACGCTTTATGCACGAGCTCCACAGGCAGATGGCATGCTTTCCCAAACACCATTCGATATGGAGACATCCCAATGGGTGTCTTGAAAGCTGTTCAGTAAGCCCATAATACGTCATCCAATTTTATAGACCAGTCCCTCCTTGTTGAACCAACGGCTCTCTTCAAGATTCTTTTGATTTCTCTGTTGGAGACTTTGACCTAACAACTTGTCTGCGGATGGTAAGCAGTGGTAAATTTATGAGTTACTCCATATTTGGCTAGGAGTGCATCGAATTATCTGTTGCAGAAGTGTGTGACACCATCACTGATGATCGCTCGAGGTGTTCCAAAGCGAGTGAAAATATTCTTTTTGAGGAATTTTAACACCACTTTGGAGTCATTTGATGGCAGTGTTGTTGCTTCAACCCATTTACAGATGTAGTTTACTGCAACCAGGATGTACAGGTTTCCATATGATGGAATAAAGGGTCTCATAAAGTCAATCCCCCATACATCAAATATCTCCACTTCAGGAATGCTTTAAAGAGGTCTTTCGTTTCTCCTTGAAATATTTCTCGTTCTCTGGCACCTGTCACATTGAAGAACGAATAAGTGAGCATCTTTAAACAAGATGGGCTAAAACAAATCTAATTGCAGCACTTTGACCGCGGTTTTATCTCCACTGAAGTGATCGACATATCATGACGAATGACAATGCTACAGGACACTATTAACCTCCTCATGGTGTACACAACGCTGCAATAACTGATAAGCATAATGATTGAATAGGTACGGCTTATCCCAGACATAGTGCTTAACTTCTTTGAAAAATTTCTTCCATTGCTGATGTGTCTATATGAACGGCCATTTTCTCGATACTATGTAGTTTACATAGTCAGCATACCATGGGACTTCCTGCTGCTTGATGGCAAACAACCGTTCATCTGGAAAAGTTTCTTTGATTTCAGCTCAGTGTCAGTTGTATCTCCATTTTCGAGCCTTGAGAAGTGATCTGCCACTTGATTTTCTGTCCCCTTCATGTCGCGGATCTCTATGTCGAATTCTTGCAATAGAAGTACCAAATGGATCAATCTGGGCTTGGAATATTTCTTCGCGATCAAGTATTTGATTGCTGAATGATCTGTGTAGACCATCACTTTGGGACCCAGCAAATAGGAGTGGAATTTATCAGCAAACATAACTGCGGGCAACTCCTTTTCAGTTGTTGTGTAGTTGAGTTGTGCTTCATTCAAATTTTTACTGGCGTAGTAAATGGTGTGAAAAATTTTCGCCTTATGTTATCCCAAAACTGCACCTGCAGTAAAATCACTAGCATCTCACATCACATCAAATAGAAACGTCTAGTCGAGTGCTACTATGATGGGGGCAGAGATCAACTTATGTTTCAAGATCTTGAAAGCATTGTGACATTCTTTAGTGAAGTGGAACGGTATGTCTTTCTCCAGCAGATTGCATAATGGTTTAGCAATATTGGTAAAGTCTTTAATAAATCTCATGTAAAATCCTGCATGCCCAAGAAAACTTCGAATCCCTTTGACGGATGATGGTGGAGGTAGTTTTTCTATCGTCTCAATTTTTACTTTGTCTACCGCGATTCCCTTCTATGAGATCTGATGTCCGAGGACAATGTCTTCATGTACCATGAAGTGGCATTTTTCCTAGTTGAGTACTAGGTTGGTATCTTCACATCTTTGTAATACTTTTCCCAGATTCTGCAAGTAATGGTCGAACGAGTCTCTTAACACAGAGAAGTCGTCCATGAAGACTTACATGCTTTGTTCTATCTTGTCTGAAAAGATTGCCATCATTCAACGTTGAAATGTGGCAGGAGCATTACAGAGTCCAAATAGCATCCTGCGAAAAGCAAAAGTACCATACGGACATGTGATCTTCTGGGACGATGGAAATCTGATTATACCCCGAGTATCCGTCCAAAAAATAGTAGAAATCATGTCCCGCCAGTCTGTTTAACATCTGGTCAATGAATGGTAGCGGGAAATGATCATTTCATGTGGCTTTGTTCAGATTCATGTAGTCTATACACTCTCTATCCAGTCACTATTCTTGTTGGAATCAGATCGTTCTTTTCATTTATGACTACAGTCATTCCTCATTTCTTGGGTACACATTGCATAGGACTCACCCAAAAGCTGTCAGAGATGGGGTAAATGATGTATGCATCTAGCTATTTGATGATTTCTTTCTTCACAACTTCTTTCATGATTGGATTTAGCCTTCGTTGAAGTTCCACTGTGGCTTTGTACTCATCATTCATCAGGATTTTGTGCATGAAAAATGATGGATTGATGCCTCGAATGTCTTTTATAGTCCAGCCAATAGCTCTCTTGTGCTCGCGTAGCTCTCTCAGCAACATATCTTCATACACCCATGTTAGCAACGAAGAAATAATCACAAGTAAATCAGAAGAGTTTTCCAGGTATGCATACCTGAGATGGCTCGGAAGTGGCTTTAATTCTAGCTACGATGGTTCTTCAATCGAGGGCTTGACTCACTCATTTTTCGATAGTTCTACGCTTTCCACATGTGGTGTTGATCTGAAACGATAGGCTCCATCAAGATAGTTGATACATTCTAGAATCTTATCATCTAATTCTCTGTCATTCATATTGGTGATGCATGCTTCAAGTTTGTCAGTGGAAAGTTGCATTGCATTTGTGTTCTGGATGAAACTATCTATTACATCAAGTTTTAAAAATTCCTTCTCTCGTTCATCATTTGGAAATTTCATGGCTTTGAAAACATTGAATGTTATTTCTTGGTCCTGCACCCTCATGGTTAGTTCATATTTTTGTATATCAATGATGGTTCGACTTGTAGCCAAGAATGGTCTCCCGAGGATGATGGGTAGGTCTTTGTCTTCCTCCATGTCCAGGATAATAAAATCCACTGTGAAAATGAATTTGTCGACTTTGACCAGCACATCTTCCACTACACCTCTCGAAAATATGAGTTACATGTCAGCAAGTTGCAGAGTGACTGAGGTGGGCTTTGCTTCTCCAAGCTGCAGTTTCCTGTAAATAGACAAAGGCATCAAGTTAATACTAGCACCTAAATCACACAAAGTCTTACCGAAGTAATGTTCTCCTATGGTGAAAGAGATGGTGAAACTGCCAGAATCCTTCAACTTTGGGGGGAGCTTCCTCTGATTGATGGCGTTGTATTCTTCTATCAATGCTACAGTCTCGTAATCTCTCAATCTTCACTTTTGTGACAGAATATCTTTCATGAATTTGACATAGTTGGGAATTTGCTCCAACGCTTCTACAAATGGAATGTTGATGTGCAGCATTTTGAAAATCTCTAGGAATCGAGCAAATTACTTGTCCAGCCTGTGCTTCTAGAGACGCTGTGGAAAAAGTGGAGGTGGAGTAAATCTTTCTCGATCATTATCTTTTGTCTTTTTCTCCTCCATATATTGATCTGCTTTATTGCTTTCTTTTGGAATGTTCTCAATAGATGTCTTAACTCCAACATCTTTATTGATTTTAGTGCCGCTTTTCAAGGTGATAGCTTGGCATTGCTGTTTTCTTTTGCTCCTTGGATTTGGTTCTGTGTCGCTAGGAAGGGTATATTACGGTCTGTAACTCTTAGCATTGGCCAGTTGTCCCAATTGATTTTCCAGTGCCTTCATTGAAGCTGCTTGATTTTGAAACATAGCATCGTTGTTGCTATTTGTTTTTGATTCACTGCTGCTTGTGCTTGAAACAAAGCGTCATATTTGGCCTCTTGCTTTTTCATCTCTGCAAGCAGATCCTCTATTCTTGGCTTCTTTTCATACCCATGTTTTTTATTTTGCTATTGGAATCTAGGTGGTGGATTGTTCATTTCATTTGGTATCTGCCCATAAGTGTTGCTCCATACAAAGTTGGGGTGATTACTCCATCCTGGGTTATAGGTATTGGAGTAGGGATTGTTTCCTTGTCTGTTGAAATTGCTGACATAGTTCACAGTCTCGTCATGATGGTTGTAAGATTCCGCTAGTACTCCTCCATATGGTGAACTTGTGGATCAAACATTAATTTGCATGCTAAGAGTTTCCAGGCATTTACAGATTTGATCCAGCTTGGCGTTCACAGCTATGTTGACCCCTACTTCGTGTATTCCTACTACTCGATGAGCCATATTCCTCTCTGTTGGCCACAATAAGTTGTTGTTGGCCATTTCCTTTATTAAGTCCCAGGCTTTATCTTCTCCTTTTGCCATTAATGCTCCTTTGGCAGCAGAATCTATTGTGGTCTTCATCAATCTAGAAAGCCCATTGTAGAAGGTTTGAACTTGCAACCACTTTGCAATCTCATGGTGAGGACATTTTTGGAGCAATTCAGTATATCTTTCTCTTGCTTCACAAAGGGATTCTGAGTCATGTTGCAAAAATGATGTGATGTCGTTTCTCAATTTTTCTATTCTGGCTAGGGGAAAATATTTTGCAAGGAACTTGGTGGCAAGATTGTTCCAAGTGGTTATGGAACCTGCAAGTAGTGAATGAAGCCAAGCCTTAGCTCTGTCTTTCAAGGAATAAGGGAATACACGCTATCGCATTACTTCTTCTACCCATCAGTTGTAGTTGAATGCGCCACAAACTTTTAGAAAGTTGCTGATGTGGGCATTGGGGTCTTCAATTGCACTTCCCTCAAACTGGACTGATTGATGTATCATCTGAATGCATGTTTTGATGTCACACGCATTTGCTGGTAAGGGTGGAAGTACAATACACGATATACTGGAATTGTTCTGTCTTGAATGGGAATTGGTGGTGCTACTTCCAAAGGTTCAGGTTCTTGATTGTTCATGTTGATCAGTGCTTCTAGATCTTTTTACCTTTCCCTTCTCAACTGTTTGATAGTCCTTTCAATTTCTGGGTCAAGGGGACGGATTTCAAAGCTTCAGCTTCTTCTCATGTAGTATTTGAGAACTTGAAACACAATATGGATGTCATGCCAGTTCATTATATCTGCCAGCCAGGCTCTACAGACAATATGGATGTCCCCCACCTTCTACTTTTTCAAGGTGTGCTTTCCAAGGTTATCCAGTGTCTCGTCTTTTCTTGAACAAGTTTCGCAAAAAGTGGCCAAACGACGTGTTTACATGATCGGTGAAATCACACACGTAACGCAAGCGCACGTATCGCTCAAGTAGTATAAAATGTATTGATCTCACGAGGACTTAATATATATGCTATTAATTTATTGAAGTTAAATTTCTACAAGTATCTAAATATTGATTGTTGTTTGGTTGGTGATTTTAACTAAAGACAAGTAATTAAAACAATGCAAAAGTAAATTCTAAAAAGTAATCAATATTATGAAACTATCTAGGGTTGTGAATCCTTCCAATATTCTTCCAAAGATGAAGTGATTATCATATATTTGTGTAATATGTCGGTTTATTAACCTGGAACACAAAGATATTCAAAAGCCTCTGTCGATGGTCATATGCAAATACCCAAAGTAACCCAATTAACTATAAATCTATGTTAATTAAGAAACTCTGAATTCATTAAAATTAAGTTCCAATTATAGCTACCCACGCCTGACAGGTATATGTCTATCCTCGAAGGAAATCTCTAAGGTAAATTTGAGATCGTGAGCTATTGAATCGAAGGCTGAAACCTAGAATCCCTTTGTCAAGTTCATTTTAAGTTTACCAAATCAATCATATTAAGGGCCAATTAACAAGAAGCATTAAGTTTAAGACTCAATAAATAAACCAAAACAATACACAAGACATAAGACAAATCAACTTATAAAACCATTGATATTGGAATTCATCACAACCCTATATATTGTATTTAGTTACAACACATATCTAAGACTACTAAAGATATAAATAAATAACAAATCATGCAACTAACTGAAAACTAAAAAGTTAAAATTACAACAATGAAATAAAATACTGGGGTTTGGGATCAACTTTTATTATTTTAAATCTAGAAATCTCTCTTATTATAATATATAAATTTGCATTATATTACCAACCGACCATATAGGCGGTATCTTGATTAAGTCATATTTTAATTAATTCTGACCGACCATAAAGGCGGTATCCAATTAAGTCAGGTTAAAATTAATTTAATTAAGTCCAACCGACCATAAAGGCGGTATCCAATTAAGTTATATTTTAAGATAATTATATATTATAAAATAAGGGAGATTAATCTAAATTATCAAAATAAAAGTTTCACCTATTCACCCAAGCAGAAAGAAGTTACCTACTCATGCTTTAAGTAAAACAAACAAAATTTTATTACTAAAATAAAAATTAAATACAAGAAAACTAAAATTAAACAATCAAGATACTCTCTTCTTAGTATTCTAAGAAAATTCCCCAGAAGAAAGTATGAAGAATTCCTTTGATTTCAGCCTCTATTGATAGGCTCCAAAAATGGTGCGCGCCACGACGTAGAGGGCTTGCCCGTCGGACGCGCTCTACAGTAGATGGCGACTGTCGGCAATTTAATAATTGTGCTGACATCATGATGATGCGGTGATGATGCACGTGATGACGCGATGATGACGCACGTGATGACGGTTCGGTGTCGCGACACGTTGAGGCTTGCGCGTCGCGATGCGTGAATAGTAAATTTCTTATTTTGCCCTTTTTGATCCGTCTTTCGCCGCTTTAGCCCCGATTTGATTCCAGTGAGTCCCGATATTTTATTTATCTACAAAATAAATACAAACACATCAAAATGTTCATAAAACTCAAGAAATTCTACAAAATATTAAGTAAAATGGGCAGTAAATATTGATATATTTTCCGCTCATCATTACATTATCACTGCTCCTGAATCTTCAATTACATCAGATTGCTCCCTAGCTAATCCTCTTGATTTAGGCCCCGAATTCAAGAGATAGAAAAGTTGATTTATGCGTGCTTGTTCTAAATTTTTATCTTTTAACACTTTACATTCCATGAACATTTTGATTTCAATAAAACTTCAGTATTTTCTCTTAGTACATGTGTGAATATATTAATTGTTTTATTATAAGGGTACCCATGTCCTTAACTGGCCCTTTAAAATTTTCCAGCTAACTATTTTTCGCTTGTTCATCCCTAATTTTTGCCTAAACTATTTATGGTTAAGTAGGATATGCTCTAACTTCTTTTTGGGTCGTCCTTTACGGATTTTTAACCCAACGAGCTTTTCCTTTCTCTTTTTTTCCTTTATTTTATTTCTTTCATGAAAAGTACTTTTTCAGTCTATCGATGTTAATGGGATCTGTTAACTCGTTTCCCTCCAAGTCTGATAATCACGCCGCTTCATTTCCTAAGACCTTCTTCACCAAGTAGGGCCCTTCCCAATTGAGCCTAAACTTCCATCTCGGGTCCATCGCTAACGGCATTGGCTGTTTTAGCACTAGATCCATTTCTTTAATTTTGATAGGTCGAACCCTTTTTATTGAAGGTCCTGACTATTCTTTTCTGGTAAAACTAGTGTGGTAAAGGGCTTTCATTCTCTTTTCATCTAGCAAAGCCAACTTTTCAAATCTCCTTACAACCTACTCTTTCTCGGGCAAATTTCCTTCCACCATTACTTGCATTTGTTGTACTTTTATTTCCACTGGTAGTACAGATTCCATCATATACACTAAAGAATAAGGTGTAGCCTCTATTACTGTCATAACCAAAGTCTTATATCCATATAGTGCAAACGAAAAGTTATCCTCCAATCCTTGTAATTCTCGTCATTTTAGCCAGGATTTTCATCAAAGTCTTGTTAACCACTTCAACTACTTTATTGGCCTGCAGTCTGTAAGGTAAGGACTTGTAGTGCCCAATTTCGTACTTCTACAACATGGCCTTGGTTTCTCCCTGGAACTACACCCCATTGTCTGTCACCATGTGATGTCACATCTCATATCAACAAATGATGTTTCAGGCTATAAATTTGGTCATTTTCTTAGGTGTGACATTTCAGATGGATTCAACTTTCACTCATTTAAAAAAGTAATATGCACCCACTACTATAAACCAATGCTCATTGGAACCCTACAGCTTGAATTCACTGATCATATCAATACCCTAACTTGAGAATGGCCAAGGCTCTGATAACCCGTGTAGTTTTGTTGGTGGTAAGTGGTTCAAATTCTCGTGAGCTTGGCAATCATGATAATGTTTTACTAATTTTGCACAATCTGCATCCATAGTCAACCAATAGAACCCCTATCGCTTGATTTTCCTTGACAAATTCAACTCACTCATATATGGTACGCACACCCACGCATGGATTTCTTCCATCATTTTCTTAGCGTCTTCTTCCTCTAAACACTTTAACTGCACCCCCATTATCATGTCGCTTTTACATATCTCCCTTAAGCTTACAAACTGCGAAGTTAATTTTCGGATCGCTATTATGTCCTTATTATAAGCTCCATTTGGAAATTCCCCATGATCCAAGTAGTTTTGGATATCATAATATCAAGGCTTTTCGTCATCAACTTCGGCATTCATAACCTTCTATATTTCATAGTTGGGTTTACTAGCATTAGTCAATATCATCTGTCATTTGGTTGTCTTCTAATGGTAGGTGTTAGAGCGTATATATTGAGATATTTTTTAACAAGGCTTTAAGGTGAAACAGATAGGGCTTCAATTTGTCTTCTTTCAGCTCTCAATCTCCCCGTACTTACCGAATCACCAGTATTAAGCCACCATATATCTCGGTGTCCTTCGCCCCCCAAGGCTATTAGTGCTTCTAACCCAAAGATGCAGGCTTGATATTCAGTTATATTTTTGGTAACTGAAAAAGTTAGCCTCTTAGCCAAATGTAAGGTTTCTCCTCCCGGAGTTATTAGAACTATCCTTATCCTGGCGCCTTTTTAATTTACAGCCCCATCAAATTACATGTTCCATCCTTGAATAATTATTGTTGTAATCTCCTAATATGGGAACTCAAACTCATAGTTGTCTCCTTCGATCGGTTGTTGTGCTAAGAATTCTGCCACAACACGCCCTTTAATCATTTTCCTAGTAAAGTACTCCACATCTTAGATATTTAAGGATTTGTGGTTGTCCTGCATGCGTTAGAGTTGCGCGGTGAGATATACTAGCACCTATGTGGTATAAATACAGGTTCGTTGGATATCCTGGAAATTCTTTGAGATATCAATTCTACGATTCTCCGCAATGAAATATTTTTGTTGCTCGTTTTGCCACTTCTCTTAAGAATTTTTGAGAGAAAATGAGAATTGTAGAAAGATTGAACTCAATGAGCCTGACCTCATCATTAAGGAACCTAGGATGGAACCAGAGATCCAACTAAGCGAAGGATCTACAACACATATTCTACGTAGGTCGAATAGAATATCAAGGCCACCATATATATTATTTTTAACATTTGATACGAGTCTTGTTGTTGTCCTCTTGGAGGAAACAGATCCGACTATATATAAACAAGCGATGTTCGATATCGATTTGGGAAAATGACAGGAAGCTATGAAATCTGAAATGGATTCTACGCATGACAATCAAGTCTAAGACTTGGTTGAACTTCCTAAAGAAGTCAAACTTATTGATTGTAAATGGGTTTATAAAAGGCAGCGAGAGCCTAATGGAAAAGTGGAAACCCTTAAGGCCCGACTGGTAGCGAAAGACACACTCAACGTCTTGGGATTGACTATGAGAAAACTTTTTCACCAGAAGCCATGTTAAAATCCATTAGGATTCTTTTAGCCATTGCTGCATATCACGATTATGAGATATGGAAAATGGATGTAAAAACCATGTTCCTAAATGTATTCCTCGAGAAGGATATCTATATGGAATAACTAGAGGGTTTCATATCTAGTGAGAATTCAAACTTGGTTTGTAAGCTTAGGAAGTCTATGTATGGACTTAAACAGACACCTCAAAGTTGGGATCATCATTTTGATGAGATAATTAGATTATCTGCATTTATCAAGAATGAGGAAGAACCATGTGTTTATTATAAATTTAGTCGGAGCATGATAATATTCCTTATATTTTATGTAGACGATATCCTTATCATTGGGAATGATATAGGATTGATACAAAGTATGAAAGTCTACCTTTGCAAGAACTTCTCAATGAAAGACATGGGTGAAACTTTCTATATACTGGTATAAGGCTCTACCAGGATATAACAAGCAAGCTTATAGGGTTGTCGCAATCCACATACATAGATAAAATATTAGAAATGTACGTTTTTACCAACTGCAAGACAATAAATGTACCTTTTCGATATGGTATACATCTTTTGAAGAAAATGCACCTCAGATTGAGGATTAGAGAGTTATCTAACTTTCTATATGCTTCTTGTATTGGAAGCATTACGTAAGTTATGCTATGTACAAGATCTTATATCAATTTCGGCATTAATGCTACTAGCTGATATCAATCTAATTCAGATAATGATCATTGGACATTGGTGAAATATATCCTGAAATATCTTTAGCGTACTAAGGATAAGTTTCTAATATATAGAAAAGATGAGCTACAACTTAAGGATTATACAGAATTTGGTTTCCAGGGAGATCTGGATGATAGAAAGTCTTCATCTGAATATATATTTACCCTTAATGGCGGTGTGGTTAGTTGGTGATGTTCAAAGCAAGGCTTAACAGTTGTATCCACCACTGAGACGGAATTTATTGCGACTTCAGAATTTGATAAAGAAGTTGTTTGGATTAGAAATTTTATCACATAACTTGGCATTGTGCCTAATATTGCGGATCATATCTTACTGTATTGTGATAATAACGGAGCCACTGTGCAGGCTAAGAAGCCGAGAGCGCATTCTAAGTCTAAACACGTGGAAATAAAATATCACGTGATTAAAGAGATTATTGAATGAAAAGAAATAGTGGTCTTGAAGGTTCAAGGACAAAACAACATAGTATACGAGCTTACTAAAGCCTTACCTCCTAAGTTATTGACCGGTGCAATCACACGCGTATAACGCAAGCGCACGTATCGTTCAAGTAGTATAAAAAGTATCGATCCCATGAGGACTTAATACCTAATCTATTAATTTATGAAGCCAAATTTTTACGAGTATCCAATAGATTGATTGTTTGATTGGATGGTGACTTTAAACTTAAAACAAGTAAATAAAACAGCGGGAAAGTAGTTTGAGAAAATTCAATATTTATAAACTATCCAGGGTTGTGAATCTTTCAAATATCTTTCAAAGATGAAGTGGTTATTTTATGTTTATGTAATATATTAGTTTACTAACCTGGAACACAAAATTCTGCAAAAGCCTCTGTCGATGGTCAGATGCAAATACCCAGTGTAACCCAATTAATCATATATCTATGCCAACAAAGTTACCTGAATTCATTAAGA
>SKCR01001308.1:0-64384 GCA_019454045.1 Zanthoxylum bungeanum
TTATTTTTGCCACAAAAGTACAAGAAAAATGGGAGGGAGGGATTATTTGTTAAAAATAGAATTTTTTTTTTTTTTCCTGGGCGTTTTCTTAAATTTCCCAATTTATTGTCTGTTAAAATATTCATTTTTCCATCTTTTTTATTATTATTATTTGGTAGCATAATTTTCTTTGTAGTTTGTATATCGAAAAAAATGGAATGGTTGGCAGAAATTTCAGATATATTTGGCAATTAATTAAACACTTTAAGATTTGATCTCAAAAGTATCACATGAACAAAATAATGACCACACATTTTTAAAAAACTTTTTTCAAAGCAAAATCCCAACTAACCAACCGGATACTCATAAACAAAAGATAAAAAAAAATAATAATAAATTGAGGAGCCAAGATGATATAATAACAAATAATTCGTTTTCATATATTGCAGGGCGTGAAGTTGCTTTACACCTGCATGCACATCTTTTTACCAAAAAGAAAAAAGAAAATGATTGTCCTCTGATTATTTATGTTGGCCTTATAAATCCAAAAACAGGTGGCAAAAAATATATGGTGACAGCAAATATTTCACATGATAATGCTCGTTCCTTTAGTGAATAGTGAATACGAGAGCCTTTTGAGTATTGAAATGTTCTCAAGTAAATTATTCATATCATTAATGTTAACACTTCAGTACATGCAAGTATCCTCAATAAATGAGCTGGTATCCCCCTTCTGAAAAACACACACCGATGAAAAAGTGGTCATGGACCATTCATTTCAGTCGATATTTTAAGAGGGAGGCTTAAAACATTGAAGTGACTCAAACCAAACTAAATCAAAGCAAGTTTTTCCCATTACATAAGTCGGCTACACAGATCTTTTAATCTATATGAGACAACTCAACTATTTTAGGTGAATGTATATACTTAATTGAGACAACTCAAGACTTTTGAATCAAACTGAAAATGTAAAAATAATCTAATTGTCTTACTACTTCACTCATAATTCCAACTATTCTTATGAATTAAAAGAGAAAAAAAATTTATTAATTAATCTCCAAGATTACAGAATAAATTAAAATTGTGACTAATGACCAAAAGTCAACAATTGTTATCCAGTTCCCACCTTATGTGAAGTGGGAAAAGAAAATCACAAGTCACAAGCTGCCATTAGGTGTCACATATAAACTCAATTGTGTCAAAAAAAGTTGGCAGATGAAGAAAGTTGCTCCTTTATACTATTCAATTCATGCACTCTTGCATTGCATGCGTCAAACAATCAAATGATTAAAACTTAAACAGCACTTTCTTCAACGTAAAAGTGCTTCCTGTACAAATAGGCTGCTAGTTTAAATCTTCCCACATTTCACATACCTAAAGTTCTATGTATAGATCATCTAGACCATCAAAGTTACTAAATGGGTAATGCTCGGATCATAGCATTCTATGTCACAATATGCAGCATCGCGTTTGTTATATCGAAGATTATAATTTCAGTTCTGCTTTACAGAAGATGGAAAAGAAAGAATATGGTTTATGCAGATGGCTTGTCAGGTATGGTAACTACTATCTGATGATTTTCTTGAAGGTTGTGCCTAGTATGATGGTCAAGTGTAAACTTGCTATACTCTTGGTCAAGGGTTTGAATCCTGAAAACATTAGGATCTTCCCTAGACCCTGCTTATAGCGGGAGTCTCATATATTGAGTATGACCTTTGGCTTCCTACAAAGAAAATCAGGATTTGCTAATTTGTGGCTTTGAGTGAAATACAGGTGGGAAAATGGTGATGTTCAGGTCACCATTGATACAATCTCTGCAACCCGAAGTATTATTGAATAAGACTCTAAAACTGAGCAACAAAGATGTCATTGGTTCTGGCGGCTTTGGGACGGTTTACAGATTGATGGTAAATGACTCCACGGCCTTCGCTGTGAAAAGACTACACAGGGGAACTACAGAAGTAGACAGAGGTTTTGAGAGAGAGTTGGAGGCAATGGGTGATATAAAGCATCGGAATGTCGTCACTCTTCATGGATACTACACTGCCCCTCAGTATAATCTTCTCATATATGAACTCATGCCTAATGGAAGTTTGGATACATTTCTACATGGTATGTATATCTAGCTTCATTCATAAATGAATCAAATTACTTTTACAATGAAACAATGATGCAGGAAGAACAATAAACAAGAAGCATTTAGATTGGCCGTCCAGATACAAAATAGCAGTAGGTGCAGCAAGAGGAATAGCATACCTTCATCATGATTGCATCCCACACATAATCCATAGAGATATCAAGTCAAGCAACATACTGCTGGATCAAAATATGGAGGCTCGAGTGTCTGATTTTGGACTCGCCACATTGATGGAACCTGAAAAGACTCATGTTTCAACAGTTGTAGCAGGAACTTTTGGATACTTAGCTCCTGGTATAATAGTTTAAATAGATAAAAAGTCTAGACTCTCCCCCTCTTGTGAGTTGTTATCTAATATACTGATCACTTATATCTTCAGAATATTTTGATACTGGGAGGGCTACAGCAAAAGGAGATGTTTACAGTTTTGGAGTTGTTCTGCTCGAGCTTTTAACAGGAAAGAAACCTATGGATGAAGCTTTTCTCGAGGAAGGAACCAAGCTTGTCACATGGGTAAGTCTTGAACAGTATGCAGATTTGCTCTTCCGATTAGTACATATTTGGGTGGTTATGAATTTGTTATAAAAATGTTACAAAGATTCATCCTAGATACCTCAGTTTTAAACTTTCAAATAACTTGAATGCATAACTCTTCGAGTTATAGAAGAAAAATAGTCACGATGAACTTCTGGCTACTTGGAATAATTGCTACACGTAAGATCTCTGCTCATGGTTCATTATATGGAAAGAAAACAAAAAAAGTTCCTGGAAAACAACTTTTTTCATTTATCAACTAGAAAATAAGAAATAATTGCAAGAGCTTTCTACATACATTAATTTTCCTACAAGAATTATAGTTCTGAGATTTTGGAGTCATAACTTCTAGTATGATAGAACAGCAGAGCAACAACTTATGTTGCGGCCTCAACTAGAAATAAGTCCGACAGGGTGAATGAACATATAAAACAAGAATAGGCAAATGATTATTCAATTAATTTGTCCCTAGAGTAGCTCGAAGAATTTTAAACCAATTCTGAATTTGGGCAAGGTCGTGCTTAGTGCAATGATCAAGTGTTAACTTGCTATTTGCTTGTTTACGTGTTCGAATCTTGGAAATAGTCTCTCTGTGAGATACAAGAGTAAGGCTGTGAACGTAAGGATCTTCTCTAGACCCTGCTCGTAGCGAAAGTCTTGTGCACTGGGTACAACCTTTTTATTTTGACCTAGTTGTCGGGATTGACCTCATTGATCAGGCGGTAACACTAGGAATGTGTTCTTTTACAATTTCGCAGAACTATATCCTTCTTCAAAACTCTAGACAAGTTTGACATTGAATCTTGTATAGATTGATAAACCAGCCATCCCTTACACGTTATTTTGTTTATGTTGAAACAGGTCAAAGCAGTTGTGCAGGACAAGAGGGAGGAGAGCGTGCTTGACACCAGCTTAGAGGGTTGTCCGATCAATGAGGTTAACAATGTATTCAATATTGCGTTAATGTGCCTTGAACCAGAACCCTCCAAGAGGCCAACTATGGCTGAGGTTGTCAAGATACTTGAGAAAATTACATCAGAAGAAGATGCAAGAGACTAATATATAGTCTTTGCTTAAAATTTTATCCCTCTGGTAGTGTTCACCGACAGACTCAGTTTCATAAATGATCACTCTCTATCTATTTCTCTCCCTTCTTTTCTTTCCTTTCCTTCTGGGAGAAATTTGAAATTCAGCTAACTACGCACTAGGGAGGGCATAGGCAGCTTTGAAGCAACTTTATCCTTAGCCAGAAACCAAATAAACAAAACAAGGAGCGTCTTTTCATAGGATCAGTATCAAATTTATAATTGTCAAGTAGAGGGTATAACAAGGACCATATGTGGACAAATTAAAGGGTAACATGTTTCAGTAATCAACTAGCAGAGGATATGAGCTTGCACTGAACAAAATTACAACCAGCTTCATTGATTTAGGCGGGATGTAATTATTTCTCAAGAATAAGGAATTTATGAAATCAGTAAAAACATGATCTCTCATGGAATGGGATGGAGGAGAAAAATGCATTAACTTGTCTTCCAAGCGGAGAAGCCTATCTAACCCTGTAACTAGGGGCTCCAGACCCAAAATATTAGACAAGAAAGCAATACATACATTGAGAGAGAATAAATTAATGCAGTTTGCCTAAATTGGAAGCTGAGACATAAACTAGCAGGATAAGTTCTTTGTAGAAACATTTCATAGTAACATTAGACCAATACAAAAAATACAAAAAAACAAAAAACAAAAAAACAAACCAAAAAAGTAAAATATCTTTTAGAAAAAGAAGAAGAAGAAAGCTGCAGCCAATTTTACAGATGAAGAACGAAATTACCAGCAGAAGTGCTTCAATGAGTACAATTCAAAAAGATGAGATTTTACATGCATAAGCACAAGTAACACGCAAAAAGACAAGATAATACTATACACATGAATTGTGATGGAGAATAGTATGCTCAACTTACTAGGCATTATGCTGGATTGAAAGCTGTTGGCTCTTTTCGGTTGGCAAATTTCGTAACAAATCGTGTTATATTGAGTTGTAATGCGTCTTAAAGTGCTTGGGTATGTTTTGACATCGGCAGATGAATTTATTAGGGGTGCGATTGTGATGAGTTCTTCATGGGATTCGAACGAGGTTTGTTAGTGTCACGTTCGTCAGTACATTCGAATGAAATCTTCCAGATGACTCACGTTAAAGATGCATTTGAAATTGCGTTCGAACTATAGTGTCCAGAGAGCAACCGTTTGAGTTACGTTCTTCATCACGTTCGAACAAAACTGTCCAAAGGCTTCGCATTCGAGTCACGTTTAAAGTGGCGTTTGAACGGTTTTGCGAAACCTTTCACGTTCGTTGTGCGTTCTTCATGCGTTTGAACGCTCGTGCGCAATTGTCCTATTTTGGATGCATTTTTTAAGCCTTTTTGCCTCTAGTAAAACCCTACTTTTAAAAGAAAACATATACCCTATTTTCAAGCATTGGAAAAACATTACCCTAATATTGCGTTTACGTACTCGTAATCGGAATAAAATGAAATCGGAATGAGCTGGAATGAGAATGGTAGATCGGAATCAGAATAAGTTGTTTACTTAACTGTAGGAATCGGAATCGGAATGGGAATGAAGCAGTATTACCATTGATGTGTTTACTTTGTCCAGTAATCGGAATGAATTGTTACAAAGTTACAAAAATACCCTTAATTATAATTATATATTAATTTATTATTTATTAATTATTTTTAATTTTTGATGTATTAAATTACTCAATGTTAAATTATTCTTTTATTAAAATATTAAATATTATTTTATTATTAATTATTGATTAATAGTTTTTATTTATTATTTATTATTTAAGTATTAATTAATTATTAATGTATTAAATTACTAAAAATTAAATTATTCTTTTATTAAATTATTATTTTATTAAAATATTAAATATTATTTTATTATTAATTTTATTTATTATTTATAAATTAAGTATTAATTTATTAATTAATTATTAATGTATTAAATTACTAAATATTAATATATTCTTTTATTAAATTATCATTTTATTAAAATAGTAAATATTATTTTTTATTAATTATTGATTAATTATTAATTATTAATACATTTTATTTATTATTTATAAATTAATATTAATTAATTATCTTATGGATAATATTGTAATTTCCCATCAATAATGGGAATGAGAATCTCATTCCCATGGGGGTGGTGGGAATGAGATTCTCATTCCCCATTCCCAAATTTGTGGGCCCCACTCCCATTCTCATTCTCATTTTTGTTCAATTTTATGAAGTAAACAACCTTATTGAAAATGATTCACATTCCTCCATTCTCATTGCCCTTAAGTAAACACACCATAAGAGTTTTTGCATTCATTTTTCCAAACCCTTTGAAGAGCACTCATCTTTGAAGACTCAATCTCATGTCTTCTTCTTTGTGAGTGACCTTCTTCTTTCATCACTGATAAGCGGAAAATATATCAATATTTACCGCCCCTTTTACTTAATATTTTGTATAGTTTCTTGAGATTTGTGAATATTTTGATAGTTTTGTGTATTTTGTAGATAAATAAAGTTTCAGGACTCACTGGAATCAAATCGGGGCCAAAATAGCGAAAAACAGACAAAAAGGGCAAAATTGTCATTTAGGCGTCGCGACACGCTGACGTCATCAGCCTGCCGACACGCGTCATCCTCAATCACTGTTCTGTCGACAACACGCGTCATTGCTTACGTCAACATGACGTCAGCGTCGCGACGCGCAAGCCTTCACGCGTCGCGATGCCAAGCCAATAATTCAACTGCCGACGAAACGCGTGCCACGTTTCATCATCTCAGGAAGCCGTGTACACGTGTCATCAATCAACGGTGCATCGCGATGCGCAAAGCATTCTGCGTCGCGACGCGTGGCACCAAATTTTTCCTATAAATTAAGGCCGAAATCAGAATGAAAAATCATAATTTCTTCTGGGGATTTCCTTAAGAATACTAAGAAGATTGTATCTTGTTTGTTTATTTACAGTTTTCTTGTATTTAATTTTTATTTTATCCAATAGTTCTTTCTTTATTTTACTTTTCAATATGAGGAGGTAACTCTCATCTGCTGAGGTGAAGGGTAAAGCTTTTATTATTAATATTTAGATTAATCTCCCTTAATTATAACATATAAATTATTTTAAAACCTGACTTAATGGGATACCGCCTTTATGGTCAGTTGGACTTAATTAAATTGATTTTAATCTAATTAAATTGGATACCGCCTTTATGGTCGGTTGGAATTTATCTAAAATCTGACTTAATCAGAAAACCGCCTATATGGTCGGTTGGTAATGTCATGCAAAGTTTATATATTATAATAAGGGAGATATCTAAATAAGAAGTAATAAAAGTGGATCCTCTAACCCCAGCATTTTCTTTATTGTTAATTTATCTTTTTAATTTCCAAGTTTTACTTTATGTCATTTACTTTATTTATGTCTTTAACATTCCTAGATATGTGTGGTAACTAAACCCCTTATCTAGGGTTGTGATGAATTCCAATATCACCGTTTTATAAGTGGTTATTTTATATTTTAGGTAATATAAAGGTTTATTTATTGAGTCTTAAGCTTAATGCTTCTTATTAACTGGTCATTAATAAGATTGATTTGGTAAACTTAAAATGAACTTGGAAAAGGGATTTTAGATTTCAGCCTTAAACTCAATAGCTCACGATCTCACCTTGGGGCAAGAGACTCTTAGGTAGATTTCCTTACAGGATAGAAATATACCTGTCGGGCAAAGGTAGCCATAATTGGAACTTAATCTTAATGAATTCAGATAACTTGGTTAACATAGGAATATAGTTAATTAAGTTACTCTGGGTGTTTGCATCTGATCATCGGAAGAGACTTTTGCATATTTTTGTGTTCCAGGTTAATAAACCGATAAATTGCACAAACATGAGATAACCACTTCATCTTTAAAATATATTAGAAGGATTCACAACCCTAAATAGTTTTATAATATTGAATTTTCCTTTAATTTACTTTCGCACTGTTTTATTTACTTGTTTTCAGATAAAAATAACCATCCAATCAACAACCAATCTATTCGATACTTGTAAACATTTAACTTCATAAATTGATAGCTTAGGTATTAAGTCCTCGTGGGATCGATGCATTTTATACTACTTGAGCGATACGTGCGTTTGCGTAACGTGTGTGTTTATCACCGATAAATCACCATCTACCTTCCAAACACAAACCTCACCAATACCCTAAGCCTTCTCTGAGTTTAAATGTGGAGATTGGCATTCAAAGCTCCGACGCATGAGTTTGCAGATTCAATTCACTGAGACTTCAGATGTTCTGAAGAAAGCTGCTTAGTGCAGGCTTGGGGAGTTCCTCGGGTAATTACAGTTGTGGGAATAGAGTCAGCAAAATTGTTGCTTTAAGTCTTTTCGCCATGTCTGTAAGTTTTTCTCATATAATGGATTGGAAAGTAAAAAGCATACTAGAACTCCCATTAGTACTAGTCTGAAGCTTACGAGTGATCCAACGGGAACCAATGTGAATCATACACTGTACCCGAGTATGATCGGTAGCTTGTTGTATTTAACAGCAAATAGACCTGACATTGCCTTTAATGTGGGAGTTTGTGCACGATTCTAGGCAAATCCTAAGGAATCCCACTTGAGTGCTGTCAAATGTATCATTCGCTACGTTCATGGCACCGTAGAGTATGGTCTAATGTATACTGAGAACTCCAATACTGTCCTCGCTGGATACTCATATGCTGATTGGGCTGGTTGCGCAGAAGATAAGAAGAGCACCACTGGCGGATGCTTCTAGCGTGGATGAGCAAGAAGCAGAATGTCATATCATTGTCAACGGCTGAAGCGGAATACATGGTTGTTGGGAGCTGCAGCACTCAATTGCTCTGGATGAAGCAAATGTTAAATGACTATGGGGTTACTCAAGACACTAACAGTGTTTTGTGATAATTCTAGTGCCATAAGCATATCCAAGAATCCAGTTCAACACGCACTAAACACATTGACATTCGTCATCACTTCATTCACGAACTGGTTGAATCTAAGGTAGTCGCACTTGAGTATCCTCCCACTGAAAACCAACTAGTTGACCACTTCACCATGACAACCTTCGATTTGAATCCCTTCAGTCAGCCATAGGGATGTGCAATTCTTCGTAATTCTTTGCATCTTGTGTGTGTGTGAGAGTGAGTGCGTGTGTTTCCTGAGTCCTCATCGTTTGCATTTCGTATTATCTTTTTTGCGTGTGTTTCCTGAGTCCCCATTGTTTGCGTGTGTTTCATGTCTCTGCATGTTGTTCTTGTGTGAGTTTATGGGAAAAAAAAAAGGAATTTCACACTAAAACACCTCTTCTTTGTCCAAATCTTGTGATCCCAGTGTAGCAAGTAGGTGTGTTACATGATTCTCCATCATGTGAGTAAGTGTGCGTATGAGGTGTCTGTAATATCTTAGTGTTCCTGCTGCTTGCCATATTTCACCCACTGTTTTTGTTTGTATATGAAACTTGGTCACATGTATGGTGTCTTGGATTGGCAATCTGTACCTCTCCTTACTAGGGCCTCAGTTTGGTATGACCTTTGACTAGTCAACCTTGTGCTACCTCTTCAGTTTGCATAATTACCAAAAAAATTATATAAATAAATAAATAAAATTGAAGTGATTCTTAGGAGACTCAGGTGCTTCATTGAAAGCATCAAAAGAAAAGGGAAAAACCCTTCACTCGAAAGAGGTATACGAAGTCCATAGCATAATTTATTTCAGTCCTAGTGGCGTTGGGTTCGCCTACCACTCTGTGAGTTCAGTAAGTTCTTGAGTTAGGACTTCATGTTAGTGCTTAATTCAACCCATAATTTCATATCTTAAGTTTCAAATTGTTTAGCACAATTTTTTTCACGCAAGACCGAGCTATACTTAGATATTAATTTTCATCTCATTCGTGCCCCAATGCATTAGTGTGGGTGGCGTGTTTCCCCTTTCCGCTACTTTCAGGGCATCATTGGGTCGTGTACATTGCTTGAGTTGTGTTTGGGGGATTTTCCAAAACCTCTTCTTTCTTCACCCGTTCGGTTTCTCATTCGAACGTTGCCTTCCAGACTCTTCGTTCGACTTATATTCGTTTTTTCGTTCGAACGTTTCCTTCCATAAACTTTTCGTTCGAGTTACGTTTGTTTACTGTTCGAACGCCTCTGTGCAGAGACCTGGCGTTCGAACAGTGTTCGACATACATTCAAACGCTACCTGAGTATTTCTCTTCAAACCTTTTTTTCTTTTTGCGTTCTCACACCTCTCTATCTCCTCCACCACTCTTTCACTTCACCTCTCATTTTCCCCTCATTTCCAGCACGTTTCTGGTGCATTGTCTTCATCGTCTTCATCTATTTCGCATTCCTCCCCCTTTCAAAGGTAATTCCTCATCCTTGTTCCTCATTTTAGGGATTTCAAATCTCATTTTAGGGATTTCAAATTTGAGGTGCGTGGGAAGTTGTTTTTGTGTGTCATGTGTCTTTACCATCGCTATTGTGGAGATTGCATGTCTCATGCTTGGCATTTTCTCGTTTTGGAACAACAGGCCTTTGAACGCATATGAACACCGTTCGAACGCCCAGCACAAAATTTTGTCCTCTATCATCAGCTTTCCTTCTCGATGCATCCATTTATCCTAGCACGTTGTACATGACCTTATTTGGTTTCATGTGTCTTCTAGATGCCTCAAAATCCAATCGGCTCCAAACAATGTTCCATGACTTCGTACCTCGAGATCGCTTTCGAAGCCTCACAGCCCATCGCCTTTATGAAGACCATTTCTCTCACGGCAAACCATGTCTGGAGCGCAATGTGTTGGAGGATGAGTTGTGCGATTCGGGGGTTACTGCAATGCTGTTTACCAATGGTTGGGGCCTGCTTCTCTCCGGCTTTATTGGGCCTTCCGCCACGCACGTCTAAGAATTTTATGCCAACATGGAGGTAAATAACCCTACTTCCTTTACTATGTTTATTTGAGGGCACCATCTGGCGATTTATTTTTCAGTACTGTCTCGCATTCTCTCCATTCCCGAGGTGGAGTTTCCACAGTACCCTTGGCGGCCTGGTCAAGGTCCGTCTGATCAAACGATCCTTGATGTTGCTGTCAGCTAACATCGTCCCCTCACGGGTGGTACTATCGTTGTTGCTACTCTTCTGCCGTGTTATCGACTACTGAACCTGATTGTGTGTCACAACTTGTGGCCTAAGTCTCATGTCAACACGCAGTCCATCTCGAGGATTGCCTTTCTATACGCCATTGAGCAGGGATTGTCGATTGATATACTTGATTTTATTCTACGCGAGATGACTCACACTTGCACCTCTGCACACTCCGTTCATACCCTTCCATATGGTTGTCTCATCCGCCGGATTATCAGTATGCTGGTACCTGATTTTGTTAATGATGCGCCGCTCCCTCTTATGAAGCTGATTGGGAGACAGACTTTGCTCTCTGGCGCAGCTCATGTCACGTCTCAGGCTCGTGAGCTTGGTTCGTCTCAACCTGAAGACCCCAATTTCGTTCCTCTTGATGCTCCGCCTTCTACAGCTGTTGCGTCCTCCTCTTCCATAAGTGCACCACCGGATTTCTATCAGCGGATGTTGGAGACCCAGAATTCCATCCTGTCTCGGCTACAACTTGTAACAGGTAGTGTATCCGAGATCCGCACTACTGTACGTTGTTTGAAGACTCGGATTGACTGGTTATATGAGAATGCCTAACGTGAGGATGACGAAGAGAGTTTTTCTAATGGGTCCGAGTTTGAATCGTAGCTTAGTTTCCCGCTTTGACTGGTTATGTGCTTATTTGCCATTCGTGTCAACAATGGGGAGTGTTAGGGGATATAGGGGATATAGGAGTATTAGGGGATATATGACATAGGGGGAGATCGTATGATGTAATTTGATGAATCTTAACTTTGCTGGATTTATTTGACGGATTTATTTTATTCTAAATGCCATTGGTTAATGCTTCTATCTGTATTTTCATCTTATCATTTTATTATTATCTGAATTTCCCTTTGCTTTTCACGGGTTTTTCTGTTTGCATGTGTTTCAGGTGGGCATAAATTCATTTGCATATGTCTTCAACTCTTCAAGATTTAGGACTAGATTGAGTCATATTGTAATAAATCTGTGTCAGGTGGACACTGACTATTTTGATTTTAAATTTTCCTAGTCTTTGTATTTAGTCGTTTTGTCACGGAATGCTAAAGGAGGAGTTTGTTGGGTCTATTGGGTTGGCAAATTCTGTAACAAACAGTGTTATATTAAGTTGTAATGCGTCTTGAAGTGCTTGGGTATGTTTTGACATCGGCGGATGAATTTATCAGAGGTGCGTTCGTGATGCATTCTTTATGGGGTTCGAACGAGGTTCATTAGTGTCACGTTCATCAATACGTTCGAACAAAATCTTCCAAAGGACTCACGTTAAAGATGCGTTTGAAATTTCGTTCGAACTAAAGTGTCTAGAGAACAACCATTCGAGTTACGTTCTTCATCACGTTCAAACGAAACTATCCAGAGGCTTTGGGTTCGAGTCATGTTCAAAGTGGCGTTCAAACGGTTTTGCGAAACCTTTCACGTTCGTTGTGCGTTCTTCAGGCGTTCGAACGCCCGTGCGCAATTGTCATATTTTGGATGCGTTTTTAAGCCTTTTTGCCTCTAGTAAAACCCTACTTATAAAAGAAAACATATACCCTATTTTCAAACGTTGGAAAAACATTACCCTAAGAGTTTTTGCATTCATTTTTCCAAACCCTTTGAAGTGCACTCATCTTTGAAGACTCAATCTCATGTCTTCTTCTTTGTGAGTATCCTTCTTCTTTCATCACCATCTACCTTCCAAACACAAACCTCACCAATACCCTAAGCCTTCTATGAGTTTGAATGTGGAGATTGGCATTCAAAGCTCTGATGCATGAGTTTGCAGATTCAATTCACTGAGACTTCAGATGTTTTGAAGAAAGCTGCTTGGTGCAGGCTTGGGGAGTTCCTCGGGTAATTACAGTTGTGGGAACAGAGTCAGCAAAGTTGTTGCTTTAGGTATTTTCGCCATCTCTGTAAGTTTTTCTCATATTGTGGATTTGGGTGGTAGCCTATACTCGGAGTGGTTTTTCTCTAAAAAGAGTTTCCACTTCGTAAACAAATCCGCTTGTTTTTTGTTTACTTTCTGCAATTTATTATTTTGGTGATTTATTTCAATTGACTTGTTAGACTTAGGGGTGCTTGATATTTAATCGTAGAAACTCTAACTGAAACGTGTTTTAGATAGAGTAGAATTTTTAATTCCCAGTAACTAGGGGCTTAGACAAGAAAGCAATACATACATTGAGAGAGAATAAATTAATGCAGTTTACCTAAATTGGAAGCTGACATAAACTAGCAGGATAATTACTTTGTAGAAACCAGTGTTTTAAAAAGCGGTCGAGGCGGCCGCCTCTAGGCGCCGCGTCGCCGCCTCACGGCGACGGCGCATTGAGGCTGCCGCTTCTTGCGGTTTCTTCAATTCGGCTGCCTCACTGGGCCTGAGGCGGCCGCCTCACGCGCAGGTTTTTTTTTATTTTACATTTTTTAAATCGAAACGACGACGTTTTTGGGCTCCAAAACGTCGTCGTTTCGATTTCAATTGAAAAAAAATTAGCAAATTGAAGATTAGGGTTTTCGTCGTCGTTTCTGCTCTCTCTCTCTCTCTTGTCGTTTCTGCTCTCTCTCACTCGGCAGCCTGTTTCTGCTCTCTCTCTCTCTCGACGTTTCTGCTCTCTCTCTCTCGACAGTCTGATTCTGCTCTCTCTCTCTCTCGGCAGCCTGTTTCTGCTCTCTCTCTCTCTCTCGGCAAATTGAAGGTAACAATGTTTCCTTGGTTTCAATTTTCTGGTTTGTTGGGTATTAGGGTTCTTACTGATATCATGCTTTAGTTTGTTTACTACTGATATCATGCTTTTCTGGTTAGTTTGTTTTAAGCTTTTCTGGTTTCTTGCTGCTTTAAAAAGTTTTCTGGATTATATCAAGTTTTCTGGTTTCTTGCTGCTTTAAAAAGTTTTCTGGATTATATCAAGTTTTCTGGATTTAACATTTCATAGTAACATTAGACCAATGCTTAAAAAAAAAAAAAAAAAAAAAGAAAAACCAAAAAAGTAATATCTTTGAAAAAAAAAAGAAGAAGAAGAAGAAGAAGAAAGCTGCAGCCAATATTACAGATGAAGAATGAAATTACCAGCAGAAGTGCTTCAATGAGTACAATTCAAAAATATGAGATTTTACATGCATAAGCACAAGTAACACGCAAAAAGACAAGATAATACTATACCCATGAATTGTAATGGAGAATAGTATGCTCAACTTACTAGGCATTATGCTTGATTGAAAGGAAATGTTATTTCAATTATCAGACCATGTTTAAAGAAGAATCCCATACACAAAATACAACAAAAGTTACAGCAACCCAGTTATCAAGAATTTTTACCAGGCATTATGCTTGATTGAAAGGAAATGTTATTTCAATAATCAGACAATGTTCAAAGCAGAATCCCATACACAAAATACAACAAAAGTTACAGCAACCCAGTTATCAAGAATTTTCAAGCAACGACGGGAATAAAGAGGAAACAAGAAGTTGAAGAAACTAACTTCACTTGAGAATTGTTGCCAGTCCTGTGGCTACTGAGACTTTCAAAGAAGGGGAAACTGGAGCTCCTCCAAAAAATACATCATAAAGGGCAAAAGTGGCGTTTTCTGACTCAATTGTAGCATCCACCCCAGATGGCACCTCATCTGCTGAGATGCAAACCTGAATCACAGGACAGCCATCTGATGAGTACATCAAGGAGAGAACTTTAAAAAGAACAAAAAAAATAGTATACAAAATATAATATGTACCATAATATACATTTTACTTCTAACAGAATAAACTTACAAGCATCTTCGATGGATCTAGCCAAGTTAAAAAGATGAAAGTTTCTTTCTTGAGAGCTCGTCCTTGGAAGATGCTTCGGAATGTGGACAGGGCAGATTCATCAATAGGTGTTGGTGTCTTAATTCTTGGGGAGATGGCATCATCCAAAGCATCCCAGAAAGTATTTCCATCAACATCTCTGACCAGAACAATCTGTAATGATTTCTCCAAAGGAGCTGCAGTATGAAGTTATTTTAACAACCTGAACTTTGCTTAAGAAGTTGTATATTATAAGCAACTGTAAGTATTGATGCAATGATTTCATTATTTAATTACCCTGATAAATTGTGTCAAACAAAGACGAATCCTCTTCAATGTTAGCTGCAGATTGTCCTTTCCACGCATTCAATTTACTAAAGATGGATTGATTAACGTATAGTCCAGCAGCATAGACCTTAACACCAATGATAGCAAAAACTTTCTCCCTGTATCCTGAAATTTTTGCAAATAATCAAAACTATTATTCTGCACACTACTCAGCTGAAAGGCTAGCACAATCTTAGGACTTCTTCAGACTACATCAGAAGCATGTTAAGCAAAGTTTTTATTACTGTGACCAAAATTGAGCCACTACCTAATTCATTTGCTAATGTCGGCACAAAATCATGACAAGTAAAAGTACATATATTTCCAAAAGGGTCCCGAAAAAAGAAATGGAAGAACAAAAGTTGTATGGATTCATAAAAATCTTGTGTTGTGCCTGTGGATCGGAACTAAAAAACAGATATCAAAATAGTTTTGATTGTTCAATACTATTATTATTACCCCAATTTGGAGTTCATAGTTACTTCGGCTGGGTGAATCCTAGTAATGGAATAATATATGCATAGTTGTGTAGTTTTTTGATATTATACAAGAAAATTATTCACAGTATGAAAGAAAAATAATAAGGAGAAACAAGTAATCTGTATATATACTCCTGTAATACTTTCAAATGCAACTTTCACATTAATCCATGAGGTTTTTGATAAATTTTTCCAAGGATCCTTAACTTTTCTATATTAAGAAACAGATCTGGAAGTTAGGGTTTGTACTTGTAATGAAATTTATTTCAAGATAAATTGAAATTATTTTTGTGAATTCATTCAATGGTCAACACGCTTATCTATTTCATACGCTCAATGAAATGGCTACTCTAGATCTTCATTGATAAAACGTGGTATCACACTAAAGCATCTGACCTGTTCCGAGCAAAGACAATGGACTCGAACAACCTGGCAAACTCAACGACTTCTGAAATTTCACATTAGTTGCAGGTTCCTCTGTGTACTCTGCACTTCCAACTGCATGTGGTGAAAAGAGAGAAGATTTATGATTCATGGAATATAGTAAGGAGGTCTTTATTTTCTACAGAAAATATCAACTGATAACTGACACCCGTGTGTAGCCTATTAAAGCTCTATAAAATATGTAAATCAAAGTTGGAGGTAACCATTTCAATTCTTCACATAGTCTTCATATAAATCTGGTGTCGGTTTATTAGTCTTCACATAAATCTGCTGTCAGTTTATTCTAGCTACAAATTAGATGAAGCCAGTCCCAATTTCTTAGCCCTTTAACATGGACAATTTTCGCTTCCCAATTTCTTAGCCCTTTAACATGGACAATTTTCTCAAATCAGACTTTGTATCAATAGAAACAATAACAAGTCTTAGGGTCATACTCCATTTTTACCTGAATCTAACATAGCTAAGCTGATTAATCAGGCCCAACAGAAAATAAACGACTAGGAAAAAAAAAAAAGAAAACAAGGAAAGTTCAATTCCATGGTAAAATGGTCAAACAATACTCTCATTCTGTGACTAATTCTAAACCAATGTAACATAATCAGAAGTTGAAATACCAACTAAAAACGCTCCTCGCAATTTCATGAAAACTTGCGTGCATGGCAGTTAAAAATCTTGAAAGTGTTCAAGGCTTATCATTTCTTCCCCAAAATCCCAACTTTTGATTTTCTAATTTTCCCAATTTCAAAACTTTCTGTATATTCAATGCCTCAATTTTTTAAGTAGCTAAGTCTTTTTCATCAATACTTCTTCTTTAGAACTAATAATCATAAAACTTAACTGAAATTCAATCAACATATACATGAATAAAGTGATAAATTTTTGTATGCAGTCTCATATTTCCATTTAACCAAAATGCATATTTACACAAAACCATGTGAATGCAAAAGTTAAAAAGGAAAGTAAATCAAAATTTAGTGACATTTTTAAAGATGCCGAGCAGAGAAGTCAAGCAATGTGAGCAATCTGGTGGGGTGGAATGAAATTACCTGAAGAAGTAGCTTTAACAGAGAAATGGGGTTGAATTCTTGTCGCAGAAAATGTAGAAAACATAGAGCAAAATTTGTTTTTGAAAGAATTCCCATGTGGGTCTGCAGATTTTCCCGGAAAGTAGTTACTGGAGTTTGAATTCCAAGTTTTGAAAGAATTGAGTGATATAAAACAAATTGGTGAGGGAATTGTTGCTCCTGCTGCAATCATTTTAGATATATGCGATTGCTTTTGGAAATAAATTATATTAAAGTAAAGAATTTGATAATGGAATTTTATTTAAAAGGGATGTTGTAAGATGAAGCATTGGTTGTTTCACTTGCACGCTTTTAAGTTTTAACTATTAATATATCATTTTGAATAGAAATGATACATGTGGTGGCATGGTGCTAACTCTTTATATTAGATTGATCCAATATATTATCCCCTAATTCTTCTTTTTCACTCCTCAAATTATAATTATTAGTTTCTTTATTATTTTTCAGGATTTTTCTAAGATTTTTTTATCTTTTTTTTAAAGATATTTGAACATCGTTATTTTTATTCGTTTTATTTTGATAAGGATATTTTTTGTAATTACGCATAAGGTCATGCTATTTAGAATTGGCATAAAATCTCAAAACTAGAACAGGATTCTGTATTGAGCGATATGATTTTATGATAAAAATTGACCCGAATAAAAATTGCTATCATAATTTTGGATGATCTTTTGTTCCGATTCAAAAAAACAGATGGGATTTAGGATAATTTTTCTTCTCGAATTTTAATCGAGACGAGACCGGGACTGGATAGAACGTCCTGATTATCTTCTAATAGTAATAATATAGAATACAACAATAATCCTTTACTGTTGAAATAGTAAAGACTTGAAAGTTAATTATGAAAAAAAAAAGGACTTAATGCATAATTATGAAAAGATAGTAAGCATCCAAATGTCATTTTTTCTTAAAATATATTATTTAGAACTTGTATTCTTTTTAAGTTTTCTGTTTCGTAAAACCCTCAACGAGGGTTAAAAAAACTCCAAATTATCATTTTTCATTAATCTTATTTCTTTCTTTTGTATCTTTTTCTTATTAATAAAATAAATACCTTTATGGCTCTTTGATAACAAATTTTAAATGTTTGTGGCTAACATTAGTTACAAGCTTATACAGTTAAACCTTTATAAATTAATATTCAATAAATTAAAAATATCTTTAAAATAATTTTTTCAGGTCTTAACATGGCCAGTTTATAAATTAGTAATTTTGATAAATTAATAAGATAATAATTTTTATGAAGACCTTTATATAAATCTATAATCTCGTCAATATTATAAATTAATAATTCTATAAAATACAAACATAACTAGGATAATTTAGTGAAATATGAATCTATTGTTGTTTGTTTTTTTTATTGAAATTTAAATCTAAGTGGATTTCATATTTACTTTTCTCATTGCATTCAAAAGTTCTGGTGTCATCTTCTCGAACTACAACAAAAAATTGTAAAGAGTTGTTGCCGCTATGAGTGTTTCCTTTCATGTGATTGGTTCCAAAGGTATTGAACCATCTTTAGCTTCATCCTCAATAGGATTTTCAATGACATTAACTACAATTTCTTCTATGTTTTGGATCTCTGAATATTCATCACTTTCACTTGGGTAATCCAACAAGCGATTGACATCCATTTTATAGCGGTAACCAAGATCATTAATCATGTTCTCAAGCTGAATAAAAAAAATACTCTTTAAATTGATAAATTTATTAATTTATCAATTAACTAATATGTGTGTTGATGGTGTTTTCAGGCACTATAACATTTAAGACAGCACGACGAGGACAGAAGGGTAATTTCCTGGCTGGTTGAGATCATCAGAACCGACCCGACCACAACATGTGAAGACCGACCACTTTGGTTCGTATGACCGAGCACTTTAAGGTCGGCAGGAACACTCTCAGCATAAAAGACTGTCATGACCGACCACAGAAAAACCGACCAGACGGCGAGACGCGTTAAAGATGACGACACTCTATTCTAACGGATAAGATAAGCGAGTTATCCTACTTCACAAGGAGAGGGAGTCAGAATCCGAAAAGGAAGAAGAAAAGAGAAGGGACATCAGGCTGGGAATCCTTGCAAGGAGAAGAGACTAAGTTCAAATAGGATTTCTTATACAAATAGGAGTCTGATTTCTGTATTACTATAAATAGGAGAGCATAGTATGTGTAAAAGGCATCCAAAAAATCATAAGATCACCAACAAAACTAGTGATCTGAATCTTCAAGCTTTGACTTGTAGAGATCTGAGAAGAGTGTTTGAGTAATAAAAGTACCATCCTTTTTGTGTCCGTGGACGTAGGTCGGATCCAAATCCACCAAACCACGTTAAACCCCCTTGTTGTTTGGTGTGTTTATCTGTTTCTCACTAAATTTACCTTTGGTCCCCCATAACCAAACAAATTCACTATTGAGGGAGGATTTCCTCGGGAGTGATATTCCAATATTACCCTGAGACCAAAATCAACCGTCAACAGTTGGCGCCGTCTGTGGGGAACTCAACAAAAAGCAACTCGCGTAGTGAGACAATGGCGGAAGACGGAAGCCACCAACCATCAGGGAGCTCGGCTGCAGATTGGATGGAGAAGATTGAGGAGAACCATAGGAAAGAAAGGGAGGAAAGCCAAACTCTGCTAAAAACCATAATAGACCGGTTGGAAAGGATAGAAGGAGCACACAATGGAAAATTCGAGGCCGGGACTAGCCGACGAAGGAACGACATATCAGAAGGAAAGAGAATTGTCGATATAAGTGAGGACGACATACCCCGGAGGAGAGACCCTTACAGGGTGAGATCTGTAGTGGTCCAGGGAGATTCCCGGACCGAGGACACATGGGAGGAAGAGAGTGACAAATCGTCACCAGACCCCTCCTATGATAGCCTTCGCAACACCCGGCGAAAGGAGAAAGAATATGACGAAGAAGTACGAGAAGATACCGGCCACGAAAAGCGCCTCCCCCGGGATAACAGAAAGAAAGAAGACCGCAGGAGGCAGAGAGGAACCAAAGATAGCAACATGAAATCTTGGTTACGGGAGGAGCTGATCAAATGGGGAGTATATCCCAATGCAAACAGAGGGGATGTCCAGGACGGCAAAGATGAATCTCCCCTCGCGGAAAAAATAAGGTCGGCAAGATTCCCAAAGCGATTCAGCATGCCGACCATGGCACCCTACAAAGGCCACTCTGACCCGAAATCACACATCGAAAGCTTTGTCTTGTTGATGGAAGTCCAGGGAGTAGTAGGAGATGTCATCTGCAAAGTGTTCCCCCTAACTTTAAATGGACCCGCCATCCTATGGTACAGAAGCATGGCTCCGGGGAGCATCAGAGACTTCACACAACTTAAGAAGTCGTTCATTCGACACTTTAAAGGGGCTTGCGTTCCCAAAAAGACGATTGGAGAATTAAGACTTATGAAGCAATGAGACGATGAACCTCTGAAGATATTTTTTATTGAAAGATACCATAATATGGTACTCGAAGTCGGAGGGTATGAATCCCTCGAGGCCCTGGAAAGCTTGAAGGGAGCCTTGAAGGTCGGAAGGCTATGGACCCATCTAAGGATCCAAGACACCCCGGACTACGCCACCGCTCTGGAGGTAGCCCGAAAATTCGTTTTGTTGGAGAACGAGGAAAAAGTATCCCGAAAAGGGAACACCATTAGAGAAAGAACCGCAAGGGAGGGTGCCCCCCGCCGAACAGAAAGAGAATCCAGAAGACCGCTCCCGAAGCACAAGGAGTTCAAACCATTGCACCGGGACAATCAAGAGAGAAGGGCGCCGACCCTAGTGAACCATGTGGTCGGGGAAGATGCATACATTCCCCTAAAGAAACCACTAGGGCAAATTGTCATGGAGATCCAGAGGAAAGGCCTCTTAGTGGAACCCGACCAAAGGAGATTCCCTCCGGACAAAAGAAACCAAAAAGCTTATTGTGTACACCACAACTCCAAATGACATGCAACAGACGGATGTAAAGATCTGCGAGAGCAAATGGAAGATCTAGCACGAAACGGGTATCTCAACAAATACATTGACCACGAGGTCATGACAGCCAGACAAAGAGCACGTGGTCGCCAAATCAATATCATCGCAGGAGGAAGAACACTGGCCGGAAACTCTAACCGGTCAATGAAAGATTACAGCAGAACCCGAGGACCAGATGTCTTAGAAACAGAGCAGGGCACAGGGCAACCGGAAGGCCGGTCGGTACCAATAATGTTCACTGATGAGGATACCCGAGGAGTAAGTTTCCCTCATGACGATGCATTGATAATCAAGGCAGTCATCAGCGGTCGGAAGTAGACAGAATCCTAGTGGACCCCGGGAGCGCAGTTGATATAATTTCCAGAGAAGCGCTGGACAACCTAGGGGTAGAATATGCGACCCTTACCACGATAGCACCCCCTTATACGGTTTCGGAGGAGCAGCCGTTATCCCACTAGGAAGAATACAGTTGGCAATAATGTCGGGACACATCCCCGGACCCGGACGATCATGACAGACTTCACTGTGGTAGACTGCATGAGCAGTTACCAGGCCATCGTCGGGCGACCCTTCATGATGAAAACGAAAGCCGCGATGTCCTGCTACCACCTAAAACTGAAATTTCCCACTCGGGAAGGGATTGGAATGAATTGTGCGGAAGCCAGAAAACAGCTCGCAGCTGCTTCGCAACTCTCTCACGAGAAACTCTATGCATCACAGAAGACAGTCGAAAACGACAAAGGAACCAGGGAGAAAAAAGAAGACAGAGGCCCAGACGCCTGGCCGACCAAGAATGCCCGACTCGCTGCAGCTGAGGAAACCGAGGAGATAGAATTTAAGGAACATGATTCAAATACAGAGCCTCTCTCAAAATGACCCACAGAGAGTTGTAAGAAGGGCAGTATGTCCCCAAGTATCAATAAAGAGCTTTTTTATTTATCCACTCTTCCGAAAAAAAAAATAATAAAAGTTTGCGAAGAGCTCCGGACAACGATCCAAAACATAAGGAGAAACTCGCCCTTAATATTCCAAACAGCTCGGGGTCGGGTATGTCCCACCGAGTCAGCCCTTCGGACTGGGGACGGAACATTCCCCCAGGTCCAAGTGCCTCCTCAGCTCGTGGTCGGGTATATCCCACCGAGTCAGCCCTTCGGACTGGGGACGTAACATTCCCCCAGGTCCAAGTGCCTCCTCAGCTCGGGGTCGGGTATATCCCACCGAGTCAGCCCTTCGGATTGGGGACGTAACATTCCCCCAGGTCCAAGTGCCTCCTCAGCTCGGGGTCGGTATATACCACCGAGTCAGCCCTTTGGACTGGGGACGTAACATTCCCCCAGGTCCAAGTGCCTCATCAGCTCGGGGTCGGGTATATCCCACCGAGTTAGCCCTTTGGACTGGGGACGTAACATTCCCCCAGGTCCAAGTGCCTCATCAGCTCGGGGTCCTTAGGGACATACTCGACGCATAGGATCGGTGAGAAGCATAGCACGGGGAGGGATGATACCCATGTGGCGATTGCTTACTCCAGTGTTACCGAACATAAGGAGGAATATGCCCTTAATGTGTCGAACGCTTTTTGATCCTCATTTACCCGATGTAATGGATCCGTGGGAAAGCATAGCACGGGGAGTGACGAGGCCCCCGTGACGATTGCTATCTCCAGTGATACCGGACCTAAGGAGGGATATGCCCTTAGCGTCCCGGACACTCTTTGATCCATTCATCACTCGGATCCGTGAGAGGCACAACACGAGGATGTGTTGAGCCCATGTAGCGTGTGCCTACTCCAGCGTGGTAAGGAGGAGCCCTCATGAAATACACAGGCTCCCCAGTGGACCGACGTGTAGAGGATGTGCCCTTACCAAACAAACGCTCTTTTTGATCCGAATCCTGGTTCGCCGGGACGCTGAATTGAAAGATTCAGAATTGTGTTTTGGAAAACTCGGGCAGGACGCTGTTTTGAGGCATCCATGTTATTATTCTTTTTGCAAAAAACATTTTCATGGGATAGGTGCTAAGTCACCCCCGGCTTTTGATTTTATTCCAACTTGTTTTTTGTTTTTCGCCGGTCTGGCAGAGGGACGCCCATGCCGGATTTGGCAGGACTTCAAGAGGTTGATTCACTTCCCTTCTGCGCAAGTCCCAAAATTATTCGGCTCGGGGCTGGATTCGTTCCGCCGAGGCCACTTGGATTACCTGGCTCGGGGCTGGATTCGTTCCGACGAGGCCACCTACTTATTGGGCCCGGGGCTGGATTCGTTCCGCCGAGGTCACTTGGTTTCTCTAAACTCGGGGTCGGGTTACGTCCCACCGAGTCGGTTTCTTTGGACTGGGGAGGTAACATTCCCCCAGGTCCAAGTCTTTCACACAGCTCGGGGTCGGGTTACGTCCCCTCGGGTCGGTTTCTTCGGTTTCTTGGACTGGGGAGGTAGCATTCCCCCAGGCCGGCCTTCGTTTGGCTGGGGAGGTGACATGCCCCCAGAACCCAAACGTCTCACTCAGCTCGGGGTCGGGTTACGTCCCACCGAGTCAAACTCTTTCGGTTTGGGGAGGTAACATTCCCCAGAACCCAAGTCTTTCACTCAGCTCGGGGTCGGGTTACGTCCCACCGAGTCGGTTTCTTTGGACTGGGGAGGTAACATTCCCCCAGGTCCAAGTCTTTCACACAGCTCGGGGTCGGTTACGTCCCCTCGGGTCGGTTTCTTCGGACTGGGGAGGTAGCATTCCCCCAGGCCGGCCTTCGTTTGGCTGGGGAGGTAACATGCCCCCAGAACCCAAACGTCTCACTCAGCTCGGGGTCGGTTTACGTCCCACCGGATCAAACTCCTTCGATTTGGGGAGGAAACATTCCCCCAGAATCGAAATCCGTTACCCAGCTCGGGGTCAGGTTATACCCCTCCGGTTCATGATGACCCCTGAAGGGACTCATATTGTTCGGAAAAAAAAAAAAAATGGAGAGAAACACGAAATAAACATAAGATATATATATATGTATGTCAAAGTACAACTTAAAGTTTTATTACAAAAATATGTAAGTGTACATAGGGCCCCGTCGGGTTACCCTTTCTCATTCAACCCGCACAGGGGCAGGAATTTCTTCCTTCTCTCAGCTCTCGCTCAGACAACGAAGAATTGGCTCAATCTCGGGAGGAGGAACAGCTGCTTCATCCTCGGCTGCACGGGAGACCTCTACTTCAAGGACGGAGGAGGGATCTCAAGGCAGTCATCGCCGGAGGCTGGAACATCAGATCGTCCTTCTTGGGAAGTTCCGGAAGCCAGGACGACCGAAATCGGGTCAGGATTCATAACCTCCTCGGTAGGGGAGGGAGCCATTTCTGATTCTGGAATTCCTCCTCGGAGATATCCCCCTTGCAATAGCTGATGGCCGCGTGAATAGGATCCATATTCAAATCTGGCAGCACCATCGGTATCAGCTCAGCACAGTCACCAACTCCCTCTAGGCGGATAGCCTCCTTCTCGGGCTCAAGGTCGGCCTCTCTTTCCTCGAGCTCGGTTTCTTTCCCCACAAGATCATCCCGAGCCCGCGCCATTTGCTCTTCATTGGCCTTCAACTTGGTTTCAGCACTGGCCACCCTGGCCTTCAAAACACCAATTTCAGATTGGGTGGTCTTCAAATCCTCCCGAGCGCTGTCAGCAAGTTTTCGCTCCAGCGCAGCCGCAGCCTTAAGAGCCTTGTTGACTTTGAAGTTCTCGATGGCAGTCAACTCAAGGTTTTAAATCACCCTCTCCCGGTCGGCCAGCTTGGTTTCCGTCTCTGTAAGACGATTCTGAAGTCTCTGGGCCTGACCGCCATCGGACAATAGGCTCAAAAGAAGGTCTTTGTTCTTCGCCATAAGGTAAGTGGCCTGCACAAAAACAAAGAGGTCAGATACGATGTGAAGAAAACCAAGAACCGAAGTCAGAAAAAGAAAAAGAGAATAGAACTACCTTTGCCATCTGAGAGCTCATCTCGTGATCACACAGCCTCAGACGAGATATCCTCATACCTCGAGACCTCATCAGGAGGAATCCCTCGGCCATTCATTGAAGGCCGGCACTAAATGGGAAGTGGCCTCCCGGATGCTTTCTCCCAGGTCATCCACCCCGAGGGTTACAGAACCCTTTCGCTTTTTTGAGGAGCCCACAGAAGATTTTTGCCCCGGCGAGCATCTTTCTTCTTTCCCGGGACAGGATCCTCCTCCTCCTCTTGGACCAGCTCGGTCTCCTCGGCCCCAATTGACGCCTCCCTCTCATCCTCAAAGGCTTCGGCGGACTAGTGAGACGAGCAGACCCCGATGATTGTGCACCAGGAGAAGATAGATCACGAGCAGCCGGCTGAACTCTCCCTTGAGACGCCCTCTCAGCCCCTGCAGAATCAGGTTGTGCCCGGGAAGTTCCCGTTTCAGCATGACCGGCTTTCTCATGGTACCTACGGCCAACTTCTCAAGAAACTTTGGCCTCTTCGACATGCCTACAAAAAAAAAGGAAAATCAGGACCCGAGCATATAACAAAGAACATCAAACATGATAAAACAAACAGGGAAGATCATCAAAACAGCCATCAGACACCTACCTATCCGACCAGAGACTTCCGGAGGGACGGTCTGAGTAAGGCCTGACTCAACAAAGGCCGCATCATTGACCAACTTCCTCCAGTGGGCAGCATACCCCCGAGCCCAATGTACCCGCCTCCGAACCTGACGAGAAACCTTGGAGCATCTCGCCAACAAGCTGGGAGAAACCAGAGAAGTCAGAAACCTAAGAAACTAAGAACGGGAATAAAGAAAGAAAGAAGGGGTATTAAACTCCTAACCTCCAGCCCTGAAGATGTCCGGAACCGAGACGTCCTCCTCAACGATCTCAGGACCCGACCCCAATCCCCAGTAGCCCAGAACCAAAAGTCCTTGAAATTCTTGTTGGAGTCGGGGAGTTTCTGGACAAGGTTGGACGAGCTATCGTAAGCAGAAAGGTAATACCAACCGTAGTGAGTCTTTGGGTTAGACTTCAAACGGTATAACCTCTTCACCTCTTTCAAGCAAGGTACACCTAAACCTGCCCTGTGCTAGACCACATATATGCCGGCCAGAATCCGCCAGCTATTCAAACTCAATTGGCAAGGGGCAATCTCCATCTCGGCCAGCATCCAAGCGAAATAACGTTGCATCGGCAGCCGCAGCCCACATTCAAAAAAGATAGGAAGAAGCGCCACCGAGCCCTCATCAGGCTGACTAGCACGATCCATCGGGCCTGGAACTTCAAGGGCAATATCTATTGGGATGTCATATCGTTGCCGCAACAGCGCCAGATCATCCTCATTTATTTTAGAGGGGCGGTTCATGTCCAGAGCCGACGACCCAAGTTCACCGGGCTCTGGGTCCTTCCGAGGAACCCTCTGATGGTAGGAGTCTTGTTCAATCTCAGAAGGAGTTGGGGTAGTGTCAAGGTCTTCTACGCTAGGTGCCCCCGAGCCCGATGAGAGCTCCTCAGCAGGGGGAGCCGAGATATTAACAGGCTTTTCAGGGGAGGAATTGCCGTCAGACATCCCTGACACCCACAGAAAAAAAAGAAAGAAGAAGGGGAAATCAATCTACGACTAAAAAGAAACTACCCATGGTTTCATGTTAAACTAAAGCAGGTGGTTCTAAAAGTGCCCTAAAGCAGAACCCAGCAAACCATAAATCTTTTCCTAGCAAACACAGATTCATAAAAACGAAAGAGGAAGAAGTCGTTCAGAAGACTTACTTGTTCTTCTCAGAAAAGGCAGAAGGTTGTTCAGTGCGGGTGTGCCCGTTCCTTATGTTCACAGCACAGAGGAAGAAAAAGACCAAGGTTGAACTTCGGAAGCACGGAGTTGGGCAAATCACAGAGATATTTGCAGAAAAGAAGAAGAAATTGCCGAAAAAGATTGAACAGTGAAAGCCTCGCCCTTTTATAGTCATGGCAAAGACGTTCGTGACCATTGGATCTAAGGAAGAGCCCGGATGAACGCCAAGTGTCGACTGCAAAAGGGGTCTCCCAAGTTCAAACAGACGGCTGAGATCAGCCCACTGTGAAGACGCCTCTGCACGGTCGATTCGTCCCCTCTTTTGGCGGGAACCCGGCGGATGTTTGACAAGTGTCAAAATTAGAAGAAACCCTAAAGTTGATTTGATAGGCATTTAAACGGACGTGACTGATTGCGTGTCTCGAGACGAAACGCTTAAAAAGAGGCAACAAAGCATTTCTCGACCCAAGACCGACCTCCAACAGAGCAAGTCAGAAACATCTTCTTTGTGTAGTTCCCGGCACCAACTTGCACCATTGTTGGAACCGAGAACTAGGGGACAGATGTTGATGGTGTTTTCAGGCACTATAACATTTAAGACAGCACGACGAGGACAGAAGGGTAATTTCCTGGCTGGTTGAGATCATCAGAAACCGACCCGACCACAACATGTGAAGACCGACCACTTTGGTTCGTATGACCGAGCACTTTAAGGTCGGCAGGAACACTCTCAGCATAAAAGACTGTCATGACCGACCACATAAAAACCGACCAGACGGCGAGACGCGTTAAAGATGACGACACTCTATTCTAACGGATAAGATAAGCGAGTTATCCTACTTTCACAAGGAGAGGGAGTCAGAATCCGAAAAGGAAGAAGAAAAGAGAAGGGAACACCAGGCTGGGAATCCTTGCAAGGAGAAGAGACTAAGTTCAAATAGGATTTCTTATACAAATAGGAGTCTGATTTCTGTATTACTATAAATAGGAGAGCATAGTATGTGTAAAAGGCATCCAAAAAATCATAAGATCACCAACAAAACTAGTGATCTGAATTTTCAAGCTCTGACTTGTAGAGATCTGAGAAGAGTGTTTGAGTAATAAAAGTACCATCCTTTTGTGTCCGTGGACGTTGGTCGGATCCAAATCCACCGAACCACGTTAAACCCCCTTGTTGTTTGGTGTGTTTATCTGTTTTCTCGCTAAATTGCCTTTGGTCCCCCATAACCAAACAAATTCACTATTGAGGGAGGATTTCCTCGGGAGTGATATTCCAATATTACCCTGAGACCAAAATCAACCGTCAACAATGTGTAACATCCTCAATCTGGAGATGTTACTGGCAGGGAATAGGCCGTCATATCCCCCTGAAATTATGACTCACTAACAACTGATAATCTCATTTCATAAATAAACTCATGCATGAGACCATTACCCAACTCAATACATAACACTTTTCATGTTAAGTACTCAATTTTAATACACATTTCAATTCTGACAGTGAACACTTATAATGCAGTACATATGTAATCTTTACTATATAACATATATGATACATGACATTTCCTTACTCTGACTGAACTGAACTCTGTCTCTGACTTGACCTGGTGGTCCAACTCCCTAGTGATTATCCTCAGTATCTATCCTCTCGAGCTCGTCCTCTGGGTAAACCTGTAAAACAAAGAAACTGGAAGTGGGGGGGTTAGATTGTTTGAATGATCTAAGTGAGTGGACAATTTAAAAATAGGTACTAAAATGCTTTTTATAAATCCATGGTTCTAAAATCGAAATCCATCTCAAATCATTTTTTCTGAAATCTGTTTTGTTATCTGAAAACAACTTTCTTTTTTGAAATCTTTTCTAAAAACTACTTCTGGTTTGTAACTCTCTGAAATCCTAATAAAACAGTTTCTTATGAAAACGTTTCCTTAAAACTATCTTTTATGTAAGTTTTTCTCAGAAAATTCGATTATGAAATTCCATTTCTAAAAAAAAACTGTTTCTGAATGTCTGCTAAAATCCTGATGCATGGGGGCGTTACGTATCGTCGTCCCTTCATACGCCTAACTAGATTCAGGAGTGCAAATCCATGATACTAGGGCATTATGTATCACTGTCCCTCAAATCATGCCACTACATATCCCTAAAACTAGGGTCTAGGGGCGTTACGTATCGTCGTCCCCCTAGCCCTGAAATCTGGTGGCCTTGGGGCATTACGTATTGCTGTCCCTCAAGCCATAACCTGAAGTCGGGGTTGCAGATCTATGCTACCCTCCAGACTCTGAATCTAAGACCCATGGACATCTGTCATCCCTAGTTCTAAACTACTTGTGCACACGATATCCGAGTCCGTCAATTCCATATCTGAATCAAGTTACATATTGAAGTGGGTTTTTCCCCATGCCTCGAAATCATAAAATCATTACTTTTCTAAACCATTTCTTAAATCATTCTTCATCAAAATATATTTGAGAATAAACTCGGCTAACGCCCTAAATGTGAAAAAGTAAGTCTGATATTTAAAAATAATATAATGAAAAATCAACTTAAGGAAAGAGTGTCCACTCACAGATTTTGAATCTGGGTGGCATTATCCACCTTATCGAAGAAAATTTTGTGGTTTATGCGATGATCTATAATTGATAATCTTGATTAGAAAATGGAATGAGGAATACATTACGAAATTAGGCTAAATTTATCTATTCAAGTACTTGTTATCACTTCAAGGCGTATCATATATATATCATGATGTAATATATGTATACGAGCTGATACGAGACCCTAAAGGTGTCCTCTAACACGCTATGGTGAAACTAGAATGAACTAAATCTGGTTTGGGGAAATTCTGATCACGCGTCGCGACGTTGCCCCTAGGGCATCACGACGCTCACATATGCTGGTGAACCAATGAGCATCCTCAGTCTACGCATCGCGACATAAATCCCTGGGTGTCACGACGCTCACATTCCAAAAATGAATCTGTACGCTCATATTTCCCAGTACGCGTCGCTATGCTGCCTCATTGGCGTCATGACGCTAGCCTGTTTTTCAGGATCCAAAACTTCCTTATCAATGTCTATCTTACCAAAATGTATCTCAACACCCTCACACTACAATTGTACATCAACAATTCTTTAACTTCAATATTCAAGCATGTTAAAACAACATTCATCATCAATTTAACTCATTAATCTCATAACTCCATCTTAGCTCAACTTTTGGAATTCTAAAAATTTAGACCTTTCTTAATATAATCCAATTAAATTCTCATTATGCCACTAAATGCAATACTTAGTAGGTCACTAACATTAATATTGCATCAAATCATCAAAATTCCTCAATCCAAAATTTGGGTCAAATTGGTCTTACCTCATTTCATTTGATTTTCCTCATCCCTCAAGTCTTCCATGGTTGTTTTCATTCTTCTTAGCTAAATATATGAGAATTGACAAGTGTATCATCTTCTATTCTTCTTCTTTATTCTTTTTCTTCTTCTTTTTCTTCTTCTTTTTTCTTCCTTCTACGTTTATTTCTTCTTCTCTAAATTTGGGGATTATGGAATAGTAACCCTTATATATAATAGGGGCTAATTGGCTAATTTTGTAATAGTTTGAAATGAAAAAGTTGGAATTATTGAGATAGTTTGAGAATTCTCTAGGTTTATCTTTGGATACTATTCATCTAGATTTTTTATCTAGATTTTTTAGTCAATTCTAGTTTGAATTTGGAAAAATGTTCAACATGGAAGTTATATGTCTCGATCTTAGGTTTTTGACGATATAAATTTCATAAAAAATCAGAGTTTGTATGAGAAAGTTATGGCTCAAATACCATGAGTTGTCCGGAGTGAAACATCGTACCATCTCGTATCAGAATCTCGAAGAATCTACCGAGTGTCCCCAAAGTCATTTCATGAGTGTATATGTGTCCAAACATAATTTATATCATGTAACACTCGTCCCATAATGTAACAATAGTCGAGATTACCGGTCATTACAAATTCTCCCCCCTTAAATAGGATTCGTCCTCGAATCTATTCTGATGCTAAATTGTTCAGGCTCAACCTGGTTTGAAGGTACTTGATTTATGCTACTCTTATCTTCTTTTACTTGTTTTCTACTATTTTGCTCGAGAACTTGATACTATGACTTCTGGGAATCTTTTACCTCGATATACTCTAGTTTGATTCTTATAAATGAATGCTCAATCCCGGGGGTTTGTGTCATATCCTTTGACTTCTCGCAGAGGTGTCACTCATAATGAAGGTTATCCTTCATAAAATTCTATATATCCTTTGTTTCATACTACATAACGTCTTGCATGGTGCACTAGGGATACTCAATTTCTCATGATTTGGGCTTAAGTTCTTTTCAAACTGGTACCTCTGGTACTTCCTGACTGTATGTTACTTAATTGCATACTTAACTTGTAAGGTCCTACCTGGATTTAATGTGTTCATGTTAATAGGGCATCTCCACGACCGTTCCAATTGAATCATTTCTCCTTAGCTCTTATATCTTTTGTTATGATAACAATAATACTTAAATATCACTTAGGGCTTTTGTTACTCCTCACGTTTAAGATGTCATTATTGTACTTTGTACTACAGCCAATGACCTTTGTTTTCCCTTGACTTGAGTATACCTCAGGTTCTTCAACTACTCTTTATAATGTAACCACTTTAATGATCTTATAAGGTATAACTTACTGGGTATTTCCTTAGCTCCACATACTAGATTTTATTCTAATATTCATTATCGTATCTTAACTAACTATTTTACCCTCTCTCTTTTCTCCTTACTAAGCTCTCACTGCTTATGAGCTCATTCCTTATAGTTCTCATCATTCCGACTATCTATGGGCATATGACTTCATAATTCTTAGCTAACTTCTTAATGTACTATCGCTGTCAACCAATGGCTCTCATACTTAGGATGTTAGTTCTGCGAAATCTTTCTGGCGATCCTTCTCGATTGGCTAAAGAATTTGTGGACATGGTATCTATGTTGAGTTTGAATGTATGCACATTTATGCTTAAACTATGTTATTTATTATTAACGTTGGCACTGGTTATTCTGCTCTGGTTTATGTTTGTACTCTTTTGCACCTTTAATTTCTTTACTAGTATAAGTACGATTAATGTCTTTCACGCTGACCATTCTTTCCATTGTCTACTTACACTCTAAAATACTCCACCTCCAATTATCCATCAAGTCTTATCTTGTCAGGTGTTGTCCCGGTCTCAACAATATTGGTATTCTTAGTTTCATTGGCCATCTCTATATTATACTTCAATAAGCCTCTTTTCAAGTCATCATATGCATTATCATTGACGGTGCGTTGCGAAGGGAAACATACAGGTCACATTTCATTATCTTTCTCCCGTTATTCGTATAATATATTTCCAGTCTTATCCCAACTTTGAAAAAGCTTACTATTCTTTAGCACCATTGACAATCTATCTCATCACTAACATTTCTGTCATTTTTTATCTGGTATCTCTTCCTATTGTCGTGATATCTCAGTAGTTCCACCTCCACCTTTTACTTGATGTCCTTGTTGTTTTCTTTCCAGTTCTTAACTATTTATGGAACTTATGGCTCATCTGTATCTATTTTTTTTATCTTGAGGGACATTATCTTTCAATTTTTTCTTACCCTACATTATAGGATATTTACCGCACTATGGTTTCACTTATTTCTGGGGATATCTTGAGGCGGTCATCGAGGTCCATCTTAGCTACTGTGGTATAATGAGGATTGGGAGGATGGGATTTGGTCCCGAAACCTTTCTGGTTGTGCAACCTTACTAGCTACATGTGTTGTATATGCACGTTCTGCTCATCTATAAGCCTGATACTCCCATGTATATTAGTGTCGGCTCCCACATCAAGATACTTCTGCTAGGTACTTATCTGAATTGTCTCATGTTTCAACTTCACTATTGATCTGCTTTCCGACTATCGATCATACTAGCTCTTATTGTGAATCTCCTCTAGAGTCATGCTCTCTAAATATTCCATCGTGTTGCCTTTGTACTTCTTCCTACTAGTTTCTATTGCTTAACCGTCTTAAGTCGTTACTCTCTATCAGAGTTCTACTATACTCCAGTTGTTATTCCTCCTTTTGAAGTTTACTCCACTACATAGATTTCATTTTCATCTTAGTTCCTTGAACTCATTACATCTTTACTCCCATGGAACCTCCATCAACTTCGATTGCTTATGACATCTCTACTAAATCTTTTGGTTCAGGTGCTATTCTTTTTTCTCAATACAATTAGACTTTTTATGAGTTATATACTATATTCCTGAGAGTCGTTCTCTTTAGACCCTTCGCACTTTTTAGCCTTTACTCCCTCAAGGGTTTCCAATCCAACAATGGTTTTGATTTGGCTTGACTTGCTGTGACTTCGAACTATGTTATCTCATGCTTCTTATCTATATTTCGTTGAACTCATCGGTTTGGCTGTCTAGCCGTCTCGTGATTCATCTAATTTATCAAATACATTTCTTTACTAGTTCTTCTCTTTACTGAGCTCTTAGTATATGGGTGAGTATATACATTCCATAGAGATCCGTGAATACGCATCTCTGTTATTTACTATTTATTTCATTGGAAACTGCATCGACTATTTCATATCTTAAGATTCCTTAAAATTTATCAATCGATCCAAAGTCTTCATTTACTTACTGTCCTCAAGTTACATTGTCTATTATTGCTATGTAGACTGAACTTCCTTACTACGAGCTGTATCCTTTTGATTTGTTTCTATATTCTATCTATTAGCTTTAGGTTGTGTTAGTGAGCCTAGTAGTCGTTCGTATGAGTTTCCTTCTGGATCTCTAATCTTGCTATAGATCACAACTATAGTACTCTATCCTACTGTTTGTACTGGTACTTTTGCTAACTTCTTAGTGTATTCAATTCTCATGGGTTTGCTCTTTTAAACCTATATGGGTTCCTATTGGTATTGGTCTGATCAATGGACTTCCACTAGTACTGTGAACTTGCTCATCTTAGCTTAAGTTGGGTTCTTATTTGTTTGACCTTTGAAGTCTCATTGGTCTCTTTTGGGTTAACCGTTTTGTAGGGGTTTTTAAGGGGGTGAGTCGATAACGCAGCGGAAGCGGTGAAAATCCGATTTTCAGATTTCAAAACTTTTTCTCGGATTAATTAAATAAACATATTTATTTAATATTCCAATAATCAAATTATGAAAATAAATTCAATAAAACAATTTTAAGTGAATTTACCGAAATGCCCTTGCTTTGGTATTTTGTCCGTTTTAGTCCGAAATTGATCCAATCAATTTTGAATGATTCTAAATCATTTCTAAGATGAACTTATGATGTTCATAACATAAAAACACCAAAAGCACCAAAATCCCCAAATTTGCTCACCAAGGCCGAGAGCCTCACAAGGAAGCACATTGTGCACTTTGTCATTCCATGTCTCAAAACACATCTAAATGTAATCCAATGAACATGAAACTTTATATGCATCATATACACACACAAATACACAACATATATGAAAACCCCCAAATTTGGAATTAGTCATGAACCCTAATTTTTCAATTTCCACAAATTGGACAAATTAGACCAAATACATTAAATCAATTACTTCAATCATCATTCTTCCATCCAATCCAAGTCTCAACACAATGAAACAACTCAAGATCAAATCTAGGTCATTTAAGAGTGGGTCAATAACTCTAGATTAGCAACATGGTTTCCAAAACCTTAAAAGAAAGTTTATTACTACAATAGTTATACACTTCCTTCATTACACATGCTTCACACTTCACCAAAACTTCCATCAACAAAAACCACAAGGAACAAAGAAAGAAACATCCTAAGAATGTCATATATTAAAGCCTAGAACCTAAGGAACAAATTCCTTACTAATAGCAAGTTCAAGAAACTTACTAAAAATCCAAGCTTTTTGATTTTTGTCTTTCTTTTCTCAAGCTTCCTTTGTCTTTCTTCAATGGAGTTTGTGTTTTTGTAAAGTGTATTAGGTTAACAATTAAATGAAATGAAAAACAATATATACTTGTAACATTTTCACCTTGGCCGAAAATCAAAGGCAAATACAAGAAATTGTAATTTCAATTTCATTTCAATTATCATTTAATCAACTTGCATAAATATCAAAAACAACTTTATTAGATATTTATTTAAGTCAACAAATGCAACTAACATCATTTACTTTAAATATCCTAACATAAGATATTTATTTTAATTAATTTAATCATTTAACAATTAAATAATTAATTAATTAATCAAATACAAATATATTAAATATATGTATAATATTTACATTAAATATTAAAAACATATATTCATTTAGGATATAGTCAAATAACTCATTTTGACTATTAATTAATGTGTTTTTAAATTAATCAAGTATAAAATGTAAATACACAAAAATTAAGCAAATGACTATTTAGTCTCTTTAGCACGTATATTGCGTTTAACCTTTAAACGACTTTATAAATAATCAATATTATTTATTAATGTTGTTCTAGTGCTCTACGAGTATGTTTCATTATTGAGACTCTCTAGATTCAGGTATATCCGTCACGAAATCTAATTTCGTGTCCATAATCTATCCACCCGTAGATTATGACGATCACGGATAATCTCGCTGAACCATACAGGTCGAGGTCATGGCAAATGTATAATTCCTCCGTCACAGGTATCCGGATAAGTCCCAGAGATATAGATGTAAACGTCAAATCTCTATCGGGATTATCCAGTCGACTATTCTATTAGCAATCTCAAAAAGAATGTTTAGAACTAGCTTCTAAACTTTACCATGGGCCCATGGTTTTATCTGATTGCTAATCATATGGACTACCTATGCTCTGATACACAGAACTGACAGATCCTATCTTGATACACATAGGACACCCTGAGGATCTATCTACACCCAACGCACAGGCGGAGGTCTGATCTAAATAGATCGGTGACGTGACTGCCGTCTAAGTGTAGAAGATGTCTCATGTGCCCACAATGGCATCTCAAGTCTACGAATCACAAGTGCTACTCAACCTAAGAAGATTCTTATTGACGCTGGTGTACCATCCATTAAGAATCTTCGGTGAGTCGTTCAGTGTTTATCCGCTATAAACACCTACACGTCTATACTAGTCTCCAAGACTAATGGTTCATTGAGAAACCATTGGAATCATATATTCCAGTATACGACATGTACCGGTCTCAACGGGTTTACTATACTGACCAAGCAGTGTAAACCTTGACCAGGAACTGTCTGAGAATGACAACGTCATGATACTTCTCAATGTCCGTTGCGACGCTTTTGCAACTGTATCATGACTAATCATTCTCGGGTCATTACGTCTTTACCATATAGAAATATAGATTATATATAGAAACTGCATATATTATTAATAATAATAATGTTTTACAGTAGTATTTAACAGAAATACAACGGGAATTGGCGCTCTGAGCACCAACCCCAACAAAATCTCCCACTTGCTCTAGTGCCAATATCGATTGTATCTAATACCCATCGATTCCACGTGTTTATCAAATAGCTTCGGAGGTATGGCCTTCGTCAGCGGGTCTGCTACATTATCTTCACTCGGTACCTTGCACACGACAATATCCCCTCGCGACACGATCTCTCGAATGATGTGGTACTTGCGTTCCACATGCTTCGACTTCTGATGCGCCCTCGGTTCCTTTGCTTGCGCAATGGCTCCAGTATTATCACAGTATAACGGAATCGCATTCTCGATACTTGGGACAACTCCCAATTCTGTGATAAAGTTCTTTATCCACACAGCCTCTTTTGCAGCTTCAGAAGCTGCAATATATTATGCCTCAGTGGTGGAATCAGCTGTTGATCCCTGTTTGGAACTCTTCCAACAAACTGCACCTCCGTTAAGGGTAAAGACAAATCCAGATGTAGACTTTCTATCATCGGGATCCGATTGGAAATCGGAGTCTGTATACCCATTAACTTGCAGTTCGTTTCCTCCATAAACTATTAACTTATCCTTAGTACCTTTAAGATACTTTAGGATATGTTTAATGGCCATCCAATGGTCATTACCTGGATTGGACTGATATCGACTAGTTACGCTAACAGCGAAACTGATATCAGGCCTCGTACATAACATGGCATACATTATGCTACCCAAACATGAAGCATAATGTTGGTTAGACATTCTAACCTTCTCATCTTCTGTTTGTGGACACATCTTCTTGGAAAGATGAATCCCATGTCTGAACGGTATGTTTGCTGTCTTACAGTTACCAAAATTATACCGTTCCAAGATCTTATCTACATACGTTGATTGGGATAACCCAATCAGCCTCCTTTGTCTATCTCTATAGAGTTTTATCCCTAAAACATAGGAAGCTTCTCCCAGGTCCTTCATGGAGAAATTCTTACAGAGGTACGCTTTGACGCTTTGCAACATACCTAAATCATTCCCAATGATTAGGATGTCATCAACATATAGGACTAAAAATACGACCATGCTCCCACTGGCCTTCTGATCACACAGGATTCTTCCGAATTCTTGAGAAAACCAGACGATCTAATAATCTCATCGAATCGAAGATTCCAACTTCGTGAAGCTTGTTTAAGTCCATAAATGGACTTCTTAAGCTTACATACCATACCCGAGGTTTCGCTGGACGTGAAACCTTCCGGCTGTTCCATATAGATTTCTTCATCAAGAAATCCATTTAGAAAAGCCGTTTTGACATCCATTTGCCAAATCTCGTAGTCATGATACGCAGCTATAGAAAGCAAAATCCGGATAGACTTAAGCATTGCTACCGGCGAAAAAGTTTCATCGTAGTCGACGCCAGGTCGCTGCGTGTAACCTTTTGCTACCAGTCGGGCCTTGTAAGTTTCAACCTTACCGTCAGGCCCGCGCTTCCTCTTGTAAACCCATTTACAACCGATAGGAACAATTCCTTCGGGAAGCGGAATCAAGTCCCAAACTTGATTTTCATGCATTGAGTCAATCTTGGATTTCATGGCACTTTGCCATTTCATGGAGTCGATGTCCAACATCGATTCTCTATAGGTGAAAGGATCTGTCTCTTCAACTAAGAGAACATCCAGACTCTTTTCTTGTATCAAATACAAGCGTTCAGGAGGTCTAGATACCCTTTCCGACCTACGGAGTGTGTGTGTTGAAGGTCCTTCATCTACTTGAACTTCAGGTTCCTCCGTTGGTTCGTTGTTTTCAGGTTGGACTTCATCAAGCTCAACCTGTCTATGATTACCACCTTCTGACAAAAATTCTACTTCTAGAAATTTTGCGAAGCGAGCTACGAACACATTTCGATGCTCGGTATCATAGAACAGATATCCCCTCGTGTTCGAGGGATATCCAACAAACCTAAACTTTTTCCCTCGAGGTGAAAGCTTACTTTGCTGAGTTACCCTAACATAGGCAGGACAACCCCAAACCTTAATATAACTAAGATTTGGTCTCCTACCGAACCATATCTGATACGGTGTCGTAGGAACAGCCTTTGAAGGAATCTTATTCAAAAGATGTGCGGCTGTTAAGAGACAGTAGCCCCATAAGTAATAGGGCAAATCTGTGAAACTCAACATCGATCGGACCATATCCAATAAAGTCCGATTTCTCTTTTCAGATACACCATTGTGTTGTGGTGTACCTGGAGGAGTATATTGAGCGAGAATCCCATTCTCCTTCATATAATCCATGAACTCACCACTCATATATTCACCGCCTCGATCTGATCGAAGGCATTTAATATATTTACCAGTTTGTTTTTCTACTTCATTTCGAAACTCTTTGAACTTTTCAAAGGTTTCCAATTTATGTCGCATCAAATACACATAACCGTACCGTGATAAATCATCGGTAAAGGTAACGAAGTACGAATAACCACTGTGAGCAGTTTGACTTAGTGGACCACATACATCAGAATGTACGAGTTCCAGTAAGTTAGTGGCACGGTGTCCAACACCAGAAAATGGGGCTTTGGTCATCTTACCCTGAATACAGGATTCACAAGTTGGATAGGATTCAATGGTAAGATCTGATATCAAACCATTCCTAACCAATTGGGTAAGGCGTTTAACGCCAATGTGACCAAGTCTCATATGCCAAAGTTCAGTATTATTAATTACAGGTAAACTACGTTTATTAACTCCAGTATTTAATATATCTTTTGAAGTTTGCAATGTATAATGACCATGCTGGTTTGGACAACTAAGGATCTGAATATTATTTTTATCATATAAATACAAAGAACTATTCTTAATATTGTAGGCACTGCATTTTTGCATATCAGCCCGATGATGAGTCTCGTATGGAGACACTACCTCTTTAGTTGTTAAAGCCGCGGGAAACGGACGTTGGAAGGGTAAAGTTGGAAAATGGAATTTTTGTTGGATTTAACCTCGTTGTTTGGCTTCGGGTTGCTTGTTGGACCTCTGTTTTAAAACACACCAAGCCCATTAAATCACATCCAAATTAAATTAATAAAAAATTAAAATACACCTCACAAATTAAATAATTAAAACATTTAAAATACATGTCACAAATTAAATTAAACTTGAAATTAAATTAAATTAAAATCTAATTAAATTAAATCACATTCACCAATTAAATTAAACTTGAAATTAAATTAAATTAAAATCTAATTAAATTAAATTCCTAATTTAAATAAAACACATTCCTAATTTAATTAAATCACCTACCAATTTAAATAAATCATATCCCTAACTAAAAGAGAATAAATCAAATCACTTCCCTTAATTAAAAGATTTTCCCTATCACATACTAAATTAAAAATATCTCATAATTAATACACAAATTTGATTCCTTCCCCAACAAGGTAAAACACATCCCATTGCCTATAAAAATAGCCTAGCCTCTCTCCATTCTCACCATTAAACTGCCAATAAATCACACAAGCTTCCACGCCTAAACCTAACACCCAGCCTTCACGCCCACTCATCACGTTCAACTCAAAAGCACAAAGCATCTCGCCAATCAACTTGGCCGCTTCGACAAACAATAACCCACAAGCCACCTGCCCCTCCTAACTCACGCCACACTAATTTCCTCCATGCCCATTCAGCCTCACACATCTCTTAAACACATAAGCCACCTTGCCCTTTTGCCGCTTCAACAAGCCCACGCCACCCTCATAATCTTCACGCCTAAACGCCATTGCCACCTACTCGCACACAACCGACCAGCCCACTAGCTTCAGTCAACTTCCCACGCACTTACTGCCCAGCACATATCCTTCTCTCAAGCACGTCCAACCACTTTGTGAAGCCTCCTTTTCACGCCTAAAACCCTTCCAATATCCTCCATTGCCGCAACACCAAGCCAACAAACCCTCCAATTGCCGCATCTTCTCTTCTTCACCAACACCACTCACGCCCAAGCCCTTTTAACAGCCCTCCATTACCGAGTTCCAGCCACCATTCACAGCCCTATAACACCTTAAAATAAGCCTCAAATATAGCCCCAAAGTCGCACAAAATACCCCCATTCACAGCTCCAATTCAGCGCCCAAAACAGTCCCGAAACACCCCTCACTGCACCTTGAACTGCACAGTTTCGTCCCTTGTTCTGGTCAGTATTTGTTTCGACTTTAGCCTCCAAAACAGTCCTAAAATCACCTAAACACCATCCCAAAAACCTCCATAAAGTTTCCCTAAAAAATCCCCACAAACGCACCTCCCTAAGCCTTCAAAATCACCCAAAACAGTCCGCTAAACCATCAAGACAGTGACCTGAAACGTAGCAGCGAAACAGCAGCGAAACGGACTTGAAACAGCAGCCTGAATAGCAAAACAGCGAGGAAAGACGTTGAGTTGGTGAACTAAAAGAGTAGCGGATCATTCACCCTTCCAACGGACATGTAACGCCCTTTCTTGAGACGACAAAAGAGGTTAGACCTGAGGGCACCTTTTTACTTATCTTCTTTCGTTTTATTTTATCTATTTTAAAATATTATTGCATGAGAGTCGTTTGAGGCATGATGTGATTGTTGTATGAGCGGGGTATGTGTTCCCCTTTTGTGGTATATCGGATGGAAACCCGGACGTAAATTCCGTAGCCGATTCCGAATGGACGATATTGCGGTCTGCACTCGGGATACAACGCCACGTACCGCTTAAGATACACATATCTCGTCTCATCCAAAATTTGTATTTGAGCATGTTATAGTCTTTAGGTTATATGTTTATTATTTAAAGCATGGTTTAATTTAGTTCGTTATTTATTTGTTAAAGCATGTTTAGGTTGTCCATTATGCATGTTCTTAGTTTATGATGCGTTTGGGTAATGATTTATAAATGTTGATTTAATGGTTCAATATGCTTGTTGTATTACATTGCGTGAAATTATTTGGATGAAAGCATGTTAGATCTAAGTACCCTTGAGCATGAATGATGAATAGATTCGGTTACTTTATTGTACAAATTATATCATCACAAGTGACATAAGTAAGGGACCATTCCGAACCCAACGGTTTGAGGTCTTCCCTTGCGAGGGGTGAGTGCGGCCTTAAATCTTTGTCCCGGTTCACACCGGGTGGTGACTCCATGTTATTTCGTACTTCCCAACTAGGCCGTGAGCCTAGAACAGCGTCGTCAGTTTCTGTTGTCTACAGTCTGGCGACTCCACTAGGGATATTTTGAATCGGCCTCGAAATCATGTCTTGTGATGTGTATAATTTGTGCTTTAATTAATCGTTTCTATAGTGAGTTGAAAGGGGTGTAATTAAAGGCATTATTAAGGCTAGGTAATGGTTCTATGTCTTCCTTCACTCACTACCTTTTTATAAGGAAAAGTTGTGAAGACACCGAGATAACCATTACTTGTAGCTCGTTGTGACAGACTAGTTTGGAGGACTCGTTGTTTATTCCTGACACCAAGCGATAAGAGCCTAAGGGGCTTGGGTACTTAAGAGAGCCTCGCTCCACCCTCCCTCTGGGGAATCTACAACGAGAAATCCATTCGACAGTTAGTCACACACTGTAACTCGTTGGCACGTACCGTAAGGTATAAAAAAGGTGCACTCACTTGGTCTCTTGAACCCTTGAGTGGGGAGTCCTAGTTGTGGGTAATCCTTCGTCAAACGATAGCCTTTGTCCACACTCCCGTAAACCCACATGTGAACCATAGTTGTATGACCTATTGGGGCCACCCTTTATGCTTTTGATAACCCCATGCATATTATGTCTCATACATCCCATGCATCTCATGCATATATGCATCATGTTAAACCTCGTGTCTTAAAATCCATCATAGATATCCGTTGGGTTAGGAAAAAGAAGACTTGTCAAAGAAGAGTTTAGCAAACATGGATATCGTGGAAAAGGAAACCGAGGAACAGAGAATTTTACTGCAATGATAGAAAGACTATGGTGGGCCCAAAAAAAGGAAAAAAAAAAGAGAGAGAAAAAGAGAAAAAAAAGGAAAAAATGAAAGGAGAAAAAAAAAAGAAGAAAAAAAATTGTTGTTTGTTTTTATTCTTTGATAGTTAGACATAAGTCCGATGATGAAATTGATTGCTTTAAGGTGAAACCTTAGAAACGATAAACTCTTGATGTACTTTTATCTGATACTTTGAGTGATTGATCTATGATAGACTCGTAAGCACTTGATTATAGGTTCTTAGCAGTGAAAACCTGAGTAGTTAGCAAAATGACTAGTTGAAGAAATTGTAGGTCGGTGAATGACCGTTCGCCTAAATGTCTATCCTAATTTGCTTGTGCTATGATGTGTGGTATGGTTGAAAATGAAAGAAAAGTCTCTAAATAAAAGAATTGAACCACCTATAACCGATAAGCGTGAAGCTACCCATGGGCGAGTATTAGGACCACCATGAGGAGAAATGCTACCTTAAAGGGTAGATGTGTTGAAAAAAAAAGAGAAAAGAAGAGAAAAAAGAAGTTCAAAATGAAAAGAAAAAAAGAGAAAGAAAACCAAACCACATTGAGCACATAAAAGCAACTGCAGGCATAATTGAGACATCTAGGTTAGTTTGACCCATCGATCCCGATTTTTTTAAACGAAATCATCGAGCTAGCTTACCTAAGGATTAAGCTGTGAAAGAACATTTGCACACACACACTTTGAGTCTGGCATAGATCATTTGTTCAAAGACTTGGATTTGAGTTGCATCGAATGTTTTGAAGGTTCTCTGGTTTCATTACTAAGCATTCTTTGAGGACAATGATATGTGTAACTATTGGGACTATTTCATAGCATGTGATATAGCATGATGAAATGGAAGGCCCCACCATATGGTGCACCTTGACCTAGTGTAAGCAGCGGAAAGCAGAAAGCTAAATCAAAGACTGGGGGCGATGAGTCTACCACATCGCGAATCAAGGACGTAACAAGATATTGAGTCATGAGACTAGAGAGAAGACTGAGCAATCACCTGGAGAACTGACGGAAGACCTAACCCAATGAAATAGGAAATTCATTCATGCATGCATGCATACACGTAACGTATTTGCATTCTTTTGTGTTTGTTTCGTTTTGTATTCACAGGTTTCAAAGAAGAAAAAGAGAAAGCGGCAAAGACAAGCCAACCAGAATCAGCAACATATGAGTAATAGTTTTGGGGATGAGTCCCAGGGTTGAGGCCCATATCAGTATCAGTTTTAGGGCGAGGTCCACGTCAGTATCAGTCTGGGGGCGAGGCCCATATCAGTGTCTGTATGGGGGCGAGGCCCACATTAGTTTCCGTTTGGGGTCGAGGACCATATCAGTATTCGTTTGAGGATAAGTCCCAGGGTTGAGGCCCACATCAGTATCAGCTTAGGGCGAGGCCCACATCAGTTTGGGGTGAGGCCCACGTCAGTATCAATTTTGGGGCAAGGCCCACATCAGTTTCAATCTGGGGACGAGGCCCACATCAGTTTCAGTTTTGGGACGAAGCCCACATCAGTATCAACTCAAGGCTGAGGCCCACATCATCAAAATTTTGGAATGAATCCCAGGGCTGAGGCCCACATCGTCAGATTTTGGAATGAATCCCAGGGCTGAGGCCCACATCGTCAGATTTTGGAATGAATCCAGGGGCTGAGGCCCACATCGTCAGAATTTGGAATGGATCCAGGGCTGAGGACCACCTTATCAGAATTTGGAATGAATCCAGGGAATGAATCCCAGGGCTGAGGCCCACATCGTCAGATTTTGGAATGAATCCCAGGGCTGAGGCCCACATCGTCAGAATTTGGAATGGATCCAGGGAATGAATCCCAGGGCTGAGGACCACCTTATCAGAATTTGGAATGAATCCAGGGAATGAATCCCATGGCCGAGGCCCACGTCGTCAGAATTTGGAATGAATCCAGAGAATGAATCCCAGGGCCGAGGCCCACGTCTTCAGAATTTGGAATAAATCGCAGGGTCGAGGCCCATGTCGTCAGAATTTGGAATGAATCCCAGGGCCGAGGCCTACATCAGCATCAGTTTAGGGCGAGGCCCACATCAGCATCAGTTTGGGAAGAGGCCCGTATTAGCATCAGTATCAGTCTTGCCGGGTATGGCACTTTGGGGCGAGGCCCACATCTTTATCAGTATGAGTCTTGCCAGATATAGCATTCTGGGGGCGAGGCCCACATTACATCAGATCAGTTTAGTCCGGGAATGGACAGCTCAAGAATGAGCCCGCCGGGAATGGCACGCCGGGAATGGCACTCCGAGAATGGAGATATAGTTCGGGAATGGACAGCTCGAGAATGAGCACGCCGAGAATGGCACTCTGAGAATGGAAGATCGGCATCAACATCAGTTTGGCCGGGTATGGCACTCTGGGGGCGAGGCCCATATCACATCAGATCAGTTCTGCCGGGAATGGCACTCCGAGAATGGAGATATAGTCTGGGAATGGACAGCTCAAGAATGAGCACGCCGAGAATGGCACGCCGGGAATGGCACTCCGAGAATGGAGATATAGTCCGGGAATGGACAACTCAAGAATGAGCACGCCGGGAATGGCACCCCGAGAATAGAGATATAGTCCGGGAATGGACACGCCGAGAATGGCACGCCGGGTAAGGCACTCTGGGGGCGAGGCCCACATCATTATCAGCATCAGACATTTGTGGCTCTCTAGGTACGGAGACGTCACCGCGACACCCTAGGTACGGGGTTAGCATTCAGACATTTGTGGCTCTCTAGGTACAGAGACGTCACCGCGACACCCTAGGTACGGGGTTAGCATTCAAACATCTGTGGCTCTCTAGTACGGAGACGTCACCGCGACACCCTAGGTACGGGGTTAACACTCAGCCATTTGTGGCTCTCTAGGTACGGAGACGTCATCGCGACACCCTAGGTACGGGGTTAGCACTCAGACATTTGTGGCTCTCTAGGTACAGAGACGTCACCGCGACACCCTAGGTACGGGGTTAGCATTCAGACATTTGTGGCACTCTAGGTACGGAGGCGTCACTGCGACACCCTAGGTACGGGGTTAGCATTCAGACATTTTGTGGCTTTCTAGGTACGGAGACGTCACTGTTACACCCTAGGTATGGGGTTAGCATTCAGACCACAGCGACGCCCTAGGTACGGGGTTAGCACGCCAGGTACGGCATGTGGACTATTCAGATATTTTTTTGTGGCTCTCTAGGTACGGAGACGTCACTGCGACACCCTAGGTACGGGGTTAGCATTCAGACCACAGCGACGCCCTAGGTACGGGGTTAGCACGCCAGGTACGGCATGTGGACTATTCAGATATTTTTTTGTGGCTCTCTAGGTACGGAGACGTCACTGCGACACCCTAGGTACGGGGTTAGCATTCAGACCACAGCGACGCCCTAGGTACGGGGTTAGCACGCCAGGTACGGCATGTGGACTATTCAGATATTTTGTGGCTCTCTAGGTACGGAGACGTCACTGCGACACCCTAGGTACGGGGTTAGCATTCAGACCACATCGATGCCCTAGGTACGGGGTTAGCACGCCAGGTACGGCATGTGGACTATTCAGACATTTGTGGCTCTCTAGGTACGGAGACGTCACTGCGACACCCTAGGTACGGGGTTAGCATCCAGACAACCAACATCATCACTGCGGCACTCTAGGTACGGAGACGCAACCGCGACGCCCTAGGTACGGGGTTTAGCACTATCAACACAGCACAGCAGGCAGACCAGGTGACAGCTGGCGAGCCAGGTAAGTAAAAATGCATTGCACGTACTTTGATAGGATTGTCACTGTTACACATTACACAAGTCCCATCAAAGTGGGGGCGACTGTAGGCACTGCATTTTTGCATATCAGCCCGATGATGAGTCTCGTATGGAGACACTACCTCTTTAGTTGTGAAAGCCGCGGGAAACGGACGTTGGAAGGGTAAAGTTGGAAAATGGAATTTTTGTTGGATTTAACCTCGTTGTTTGGCTTCGGGTTGCTTGTTGGACCTCTGTTTTAAAACACACCAAGCCCATTAAATCACATCCAAATTAAATTAATAAAACATTAAAATACACCTCACAAATTAAATAATTAAAACATTTAAAATACATGTCACAAATTAAATTAAACTTCAAATTAAATAAATTAAAATCTAATTAAATTAAATTAAATCACATTCACCAATTAAATTAAACTTGAAATTAAATTAAATTAAAATCTAACAAACAACAAATATCACGAAAAACGGTTAGCAGAATTTATCATAAAAGTAAAATACTATTTCTAACAACAACAAATAAACATAAGATCGGATGACACGAAATATGTGCGTCTCTCAAGCGGTACGTGGCATTGTATCCCGAGTGCAGACCACACTACCGTCCATTCAGATTCGGCTACAGAATTTACGTCCGGGTTTCCATCCGATATACCGCAAGAGATAACACATATTTCATTCATCTCATAGCCACAACTTACATGAAACTATAATACGCATGCTAAGAAGTAATAATAACTAACGGAAAGAAAGTGTGGGAATAAATAAAAAGGTGCCCTCATGTCTAACCTTTTAAGTCATCTTTTGGAAGTGCGCTACATGGCCGTCGGAAGGGTTAACGCTCCGTAACTTCTCCGATTCACTGGTTCAATGTTTTCCTTCGCTGTTTCGCTGTTTTAGGCTGCTGTTTTACTCTGTTTTGCTGCTATTTTTGATGTGTTTTCTGGTCACTATTTTGCGGTAATAATGGCTATTTTGGCTTACTATTTTGCGGTTGTTTAGGTGTGTTGGGGCTGCATTTTTTTTACGGTTGTTTAGGGCAGTTTCTAGGCTATGTTTTGCGGTAATTTAAGGTAGTTTCTGGGGTGCAGTTTTGGTGGTTTCAAGGGCTATTTCAGTGGTGATTTTTGGTGATGGCTGTGCAGTTTTCAGGGGCTATTTTCGGTGGTGATTGATTGTAGTTTAGGGGCTGTTTTTAGTGGTGTTTTGCAGTGAATGAAGGGTGTTATGTTGCGGTAATATGAAGGCTAGTTTCAATGGTGTTTGTGCGGCAATGGGAGGGCTGGTTTCAAGGTTGTTTGTTCGGCAATGGAGGGCTTTGCTTGAGGGCTTATTCACGGCAATGTGGGGAATTCTCTGGAGTGCTTGGGCATGCATGCTAGGGCTCAAAGAGTTGGGTTTGTGCTTCTTTTTATAGGCAAGGGTTGGGGTTTACCTTATGGGAATAGGTTAAGAATATTGCAATTATGGGGATATCTTTTAATTTGTGTATCATAAGGAAATGATCTATTCATTTTAGGAAGGTAAATTGATTTGATTTGATTTGATTTAGTTTAGGAATGTGATTTAATTAGATTAGGAATGTGATTTATATGATATGATTTGATTCTTTTAATTCAGGAAGATGATTTATTTGGATTTCAACATGTGTTTAATGTGTGGATTTATTATTTTGGATGTGTTTTAATGGGCTTGGGCGTGAGCTAAGGGGATTTAGGCGTGGGTTTGGTTCTTTTTGGTGGGCTTGGTGTGTGGCTTGGTGGTGTGTGGCTTGGTGTGTGGCTTGCAGAGGTTTGGGCTGAGGATGAATTTTAAAACAGAGGTCCAACGAGCCAACCCACAGCTAAGCAAACGAATTTAGTCCAACAAGATATCAATTTCAGACTGTTCCATTCCGACGTCTGTTTCCCGCGGCTTCAGAAACTTAAAGAGGAGTGCCTCTGTAGGAGACTCATCATCGGGACTTATATGTAAAAATGCAGTGCCTACTGTCGCCTCCACTTTGATGGGACTTGTACAGTGTGTGACAATGACAATCCTATCAAAGTTATGCAATGTATTGTTTACTTACCTGGCTCACCAGCTGCCACCTGACTTGCCTACTGCTTCGAACTGCAGTGGGCCTCGACCCTGGGACGCATCCCAATAACTACAACTGACAGCGGGGGCCTCAACCCTGGGACGAATCCCAATACCACTGACAATATGGGCCTCGACCCTGGACGCATCCCAATAACTACAACTGACAGCGGGGGCCTCAACCCTGGGACGAATCCCAATACCACTGACAATATGGGCCTCGACCCTGGGAAGCATCCCGGAACTACAAATGATGACGTAGTGGGCCTCGACCCGGGGACGCAACTCGGAACTGCTGACAATGGAGGCCTCGACCCTGGGACGCATCCCAATACCGCTGACAATGTGGGCCTCGACCCTGGGACGCATCCTAATACCGCTGACAATGTGGGCCTCGACCTTGGGATGCATCTCGGAATTACTGACAACGGGGTCCTCGACCTTGGGATACATCCCTATACCGCTGACAATGTGGGCCTCGACCTTGGGACACATCCGAAAATTGATGATGATGTGGGCGTCGACCCTGGGACGCATCCCAAAACTGATACTGATGCGGGCATTGACCCTGGGATGCATCCTCAAAACTGATACTGATGCTGATGTGGTGTTGTATACCAACATACTGTACTACCTCTCACGAGATAATCCTGATAGCTAAACATATTTTCGTTATCAACGGATGCTTCGTGTCGAAACCGGAGAACCTTTAAAGTACTTAATACACTCAAATCTGACCGTCTGAATGAGTGATCTGAACTAGACTCCTAGTGTGTGTGTGCCAAGGTTCTTTCGCAGCTTAATCCTTAAGTAAGCCAATCCGATGATTTTGTCTCGGAGAATTGGATCAGTGGGTCTAACCAACCGAGATGTCTCGATCATACTTTGTGATTACTTCTTCCTACTCAACATGATATGGTTTTCTTCTTTTTCTTTCTTTCGTCTCTTTCTTTCTTTCTTTTCATATTGAATTTTTTTTTCTTTTTTTTGACACACCTACCATTTAAGGTAGCATTTCTCCTCATGGTGGTCCTAATACTCGCCCTTAGGTAGCTTCACGCTTATTGGTTATAGGTGGTCTATTCTTTTTTCTTTTCAGAGACTTTTTCTTTATTTCCAACCATATCACATATCGTAACATAAGTAAACCAGGATGAACATCTAGGCAAACGGTCATTCACTGATCCGCCATCTCTTCAACTAGTTATTTCTCCAACTACTCAGGCTTCTACTGCTAAGATCTCATAATCAAGTGCTCGCGAGTCTAGCCGAGATCAACTACTCAGAATACCGGATGAGAGCTTTTCTTGCACTTATCGTTTCTAAGGTTTCACCCTACAGCAAACAATTTCATCACCGGACATATGCTTCACTATCAAGGACTTATCTCTCTCTCTATTTTCTTTTTTTTTTCACTCACTCCATTGGAATTCTTCCTTTCAATTGCGGGCTTCGCCCCCTGGGATTCATTCCTGAGAACCGATACTGACGTGGGCCTCAACCCTGGGACTCATCCCTGAAACTAACACTGATGCGGGCCTCACCCCGGGATTCATCCCAGAAACTAATACCAATGTGGGCCTCAACCCTGGGACTCATACCCGAAACCAATACTCATATGTTGATGTTTCTGGTTGGCTTGCATTTGCCGCTTTCTTCTTTTCTTCTTTGAAACCTGTGAATACAAAACAAAACAAAACAAAAAAAGAATGCAGATATTATGTGTATGTATGCATGCATGAATGAATTTCCTATTCCGTGGGTTAGGTCTTCTGCCGGTGACTGCTCGGACTTCTTTTCCTCAGGAAAAATACTGCTTCAATCTATCCACGTTGATCGGCTCAGTGAACTCGTTCCCTTCCAAGTCTGACAGTCTCACTGCCCCATTTCCCATCACTTTCTGGACTATGTAGGGTCCTTCCCAATTGGGCCTGAACTTTCCTCTCGGATCCGTCATCGACGGCTTTGACTGCTTAAGTACCAGATCACTCTTTCTAATCTTAGTAGGACGCACCTTCTTGTTGAATGCTCAGGCCAATCTCTTCTGGTATAACTACATATGATGTAAGGACTTCATCATCTTCTCATCCAGTAAAGGTAACTGTTCAAATCTTTGCGAGGTCTATTCATGTTCAGGTAACTCTGTTTCTGCTAATACCGTATAGACTGTATCTTAACTTCCACTGGCAGTATTGCTTCCATTCCGTAAAACAAAGAGTAAGGTGTGGCCCCCGTTGATGTTCTCATAGAAGTTCTGTACCCCCACAGGGCGTACGACAGCTTATCGGCCCAATCTTTGTAGTTCTCCCCGTCATTTTGGATAACATTTTCTTTATTGTCTTATTGGCTGCCTCGACAGCCCCATTTTCTTGCGGTCTGTAAGGTGACGACTTGTGATGTCCTATCATGTACTTCTGTAGCATTCCTTTTATTTCTCCTTGAAACTAGACTCCGTTGTCTGTTACTACTTGATGCGGCATTCCATATCGACATATGAGGTTCTGGGCTATGAACTTCGCCATCTGCTTTGCTGTAACATTGCGAAACGACTCGACTTCTACCCATTTCGAAAAGTAGTCTACTGCTACTACTATGAAGTGATGTCTATTCATTGCATGCGGTTGAATCTCTTCGATCATGTCAATTCCCTATGCTGAGAAAGGCCACGGCTCTGATAGTCCATGCAACTCTGTGTGCGGCAAATGGTTTAAGTTACCGTGCACTTGACAATTGTGACAATGCTTTACCAGCTTCGCGCAGTTAGCTTCCATGGTTGACCAGTAGAAACCTTGTCTGACTACCTTGTAGGACAAGTTCAATCCATTCATGTGAGGTCCACATACTCCAGCGTGTACTTATTCCATTGCTTCTGAGCTTCTTCTTTTCTTAAGCACTTCAACTGAATGCCATTCGCTTGCCTCTTATACAGTTCTCCCTTCAAACTCACATATTGGGAAGCCAATTTCTGAATAGCTATCCTGTCTTTTCTGCTTGCTTCTTCTGGGATTTCTCCACGTTCTAAATACCGCTAAATGTCATAGTACCAAGGCTTCCCATCGTCGACCTCTAATTCCAAGATCCTCTCTATTTCATAAACGGGTCTACTTGCCGTCGTCAATACCAAAGGTCTCATCACCAATTTCTCAGGATTTTCCCAAGTTGCGGCTAGTGTGGCTAACGCGTCTACCATCTGGTTTTCTTCCCGCGGCAAGTGATGGAATTTGCAGTTAGGGATAGCCTGTGTCATATTTCTGAGGTAAAATAAGTAGGGTTTCAACCGTTCTTCCTTTAATTCCCATTCTCTTTGCATCTGTCAGACTACCAACATCGAGTCTCCATAAACTTCCACGCTCTTAGCTTTCAAGGCTATCAATGCCGTCAATCCGAAGGCGCATGCTTCATACTCAGCCATATTGTTGGTTACTCCGAACGTCAACCTCTTGTCCATAGGCAAGGTTTCTCCCTCGGGGGTTACTATTACGATTCCAATTCCGGCTCCTTTGCAGTTCACTGCTCCGTCGAAGTACATCTTCCATCCTTGTACTGTTATTGCTTGGATCTCCTCGTTTGGGAATTCAAACTTGTATTAATCTCCTTCTATCGGTTGTAACGCTAAGAAATCCGCCACGGCTCGACCTTTGATTCCTTTAGAAGTGAGATACTAAACATCAAACTCTGTCAGCAATACCAACCACCTGCCTAACTTCCCAACTAGCGAAGGCACTGAATGCAGATACTTCAAAGGATTCTCCTTTGCTACCACTTGGATCTTGTAAGATTGGAAGTAATGACGCAACTTTCTGGATGCCCACACTACTGCCAAACAAATCTTTTATACTTCTTGATAGCGAGCTTCGTACAGAAGCATCTTCTTACTGAGGTAGTAGACTGCATGCTCTACCCCTGTCTCATCTGCTTGTACCATCATTGCCCCCAGCGCTTCGGGTTCAATGGCCAAATATAATACCAAAGGTTTGCCCAGTCTTGGAGGTTTCAAAACATGAGGTTTCACCAAATATTATCTGATCTTGTCGAAGGCTTCTTGGCATTGCTCATTCCATTTCACTGGCTGGTCCTTTCTTAGCAATTTGAAGATAGGCTCACATACCGACGTCAACTTGGCGATGAACCGAATGATGTACTAAATCTTCCCGAGGAATGCTCTAACTTCTTTCTATGTCTTTGGTGCAAGCATTTCTGTAATCGCCTTGATCTTCTCAGGGTCTACTTCTATTCCTCTCATTCCAACTGTGTGTCCCAGCAGCTTACCTGACGTTACCCCGAACACACACTTCTTGGGATTTAGCCATAAGTTGTATTTGTCGACTCGTTCAAGGAACTTTCTCCAGTGCTTCTATATGTCCACTTCTTGTCTCTGATTTCACCATCACGTCGTCCACATATACTTCAATTTTCGTATGCATCAAATCATGGAATAACGTAGTGGTCAACTCTGGTAAGTGGCTCCTGCATTCTTAAGGCCAAACGGCATCACCTTGTAGCAATACGTACCCTATTCAGTAACAAATGCAGTCTTATGCTTATCTTCTTCAGCCATAAGAACCTGATTATATCTTGAGAACCCATCCGCGAATGAGTACATGACAGATAAAGGCCGCACTTGTTGGGAAATAATAACCAAGCCCCAAGATCAACAGAACAAGCAAAATATATATAAATACATGAATGAATAAATTGAAGTATGGCGGAATCATACTCACAATACTTGAAAATGGATGCTTAGATGATGCGAAAACTCCTCCCTTGTGCAGTGAAGCTCTCGGCCAAGAAGAAAAGAGGGACTCCAAGTCGAGTTTGAACCTCCAAGCTCAAGGATTAGCTTCCCATATCACCTATGTATGATCCCTTGAAGTGCTAGCCTTTGTTGTGATTTTGAATGCACAACTTCTTCAAATCTTGCCACAAAAATTGAAGAAATGGAGAGCCCAAAACTGCATGTAGTTTCGGCAATGTGAGAGAAAAGTTGAATGATTTTTGTTACAAAAAATCAATTTATATTTATGCCATAATATCTATTAAATTAATAATAACTTATGACACAAATCATGCAATGGCTTAGAGTGTCAAACACTCAATTTCCATGCAAAACCATTGAGTGCATTGTACACTATCTCCATGCAATGCATTAGAGTTAAATAATGCATAATATGACATGTGTCATGTGGGCCCACACGTTTCCAAATGAAAGTGGGTCCACGTGCACTCACGCGTTCGGGTTCGATATTTCCGAAATACCGAACTTACGTCGCGACGTTAATTAAATCGAATTTAAAAAATAATTGCGCCTAGCGAAATTATTATTTACGTCGCTAACGAATTAATTCTAAATTAACTCGTTTGCCCGAATTAAAATCTAATTTTAATTTCGCGTCGAAATCGAATTTCGATTATTTATCGAATATAATAATTTTACGATTAATTCTAAATTAATCGTTCTCTCTCTTTGTATAGTACTTTATCCAAGATAAAGTCTCTCCGTAATTAATCCAAGATTAATCGAGTTGAATCATACGTCATTGGTGAATCTTCGGGAAGCGACCCAAGAGATCTCTGGATATGTTGGCAGTAAATACGGCCGTCAGATTATCTGAATACGTACGTACCAAGTACTACGTTTTTACCAATTTACAAGACAAGGTTAGCCTCTAGCAAAACGCCATGCCTACCCAATTCTCCAGAAATATTCTTATTGGAATATAAGATCTATAACAGGCGTAGTATACCGTAGTATAGTGTATATCGAATTAGTAACGGATGATCACATGTAATGCCTGGGGCTGGAGATGTGTCTGCCCCGTACGATACACATATCGGACATCAAGCAACCAGTCTCTTTGAATCGGATAATCCTGACCTAGTCATATTATCCCGATGGTTGCAACCATTATAGAGTACTAGTTATGTATCCCTCGCGATCATCATCTCCATATGTCTGAAGTGATACTTCCATCTTGACATCACACCCAATACACTACGATTCTCGATAAATCCAGAAGAGGTGTACACAGAACCCGTTAAAGCCCTGGACCACCAAAACTAAAGTTTACCGATTGTCGTAAGTACTAGCGATGCAAGTCTTAGGTTAAGATCATATGCACCTACCCTGAAGCGGACTCCCACAGACAAGCAGACATACTACTAATGGGATTCCGCGGGGTCTATCCAGAGCGAAGCTGTTTTCCGTACCATCGGTAAAACAAAACCTCCTACCGCACTTGCATAAGTATCCTATACTTAAATATATGAGAACTATGCCGTTGTGCCCTCACAACATGCACAAGTGCAGTACTAGTCTATTCCGCATTATCGATGTCCAATCTCGATAATACTACGACTGGGATATTTAATGATTAAACCTTTATGGATTGATACCGTCTCATATCATCACAATCCGGAACTAATCATAGGGACTCTTACCATTTATATCAAAGTAAATAAATTACAAAACGGTAAAAGGCAATTTCATTACTACATAGTTAATTTTGTACAATAATACAATATCATTTACAAAATAGTGACGCTATGGGTCATAGCTGTCTAACAATATCCCACTTGGCTATAGCCAGTCACTTAAGCATCTAATACTGAACTATGTATGTGTCGCTCAAACTTTTCCAAGGAATTATTTTCGTCAGCGGATCTGCAATGTTGTCCTCTGATGCGATCTTTTCAATCTTCACATCGCCACGATGTATGATCTCTCGAATCAGATGGAATCGTCGAAGAACATGTTTGGATCGTTGATGAGACCTGGGTTCCTTAGCCTGCGCTATGGCCCCGCTATTGTCACAATACAATAAAACGGGCTCAGCTGCTAATGGAACTACTCCTAATCCAACTAGGAATTTTCGGATCCAACCGCTTCCTTTGCTGCTTCAGCTGCTGCAATGTACTCCGCTTCAAGTTATTGAATCGGAACAGTATCTTGCTTGGAAGATTTCCAGCTCACCTGCTTCCGTTATTCAAGCAAAATATGTACCCGGTTTGCTACTTGAAGTCGTCTTTGTCGGTTTGGAAACTTGCATCGGTATACCCAGATACCTCAAGTTCTCCATCTCCATAGATTAAGAAACATCCTTAGTTCTCTAAGATACCTAATGATACTCTTAACCGCCATCCAGTGATCCTTTCCTGGATCGGCCTGATATCGACTACACATGCTCAAGCATATGACACATCAGGTCGTGTACATATCATGGGCATACATGATCGATCCAACTGCCGAGGCGAACGGAGTCCGACTCATGTTGTCTCTCTCATCTTGTGTTTTAGGACACATGTCCCTAGATAGATAGACGCCATGTGATGTTGGCAACAGTCCCCTCTTGGACTGATCCATGTTGAATCTCTTCAACACTTTATCAATATATGTACTCTGGGAGAGTCCAAGTAGCCTTCTAGATCTATCCCTGGAGATCTTTATTTCCTAGAATAAAAGCTGCTTCTCCCAGATCTTCATGGAGAATTTCAATGAAAGCCAAGCTTTCACCCGACGTTAACATGGGAGTCATTGCCTATAAGCCAATACATCGTCGACATAAAGGACTAAAAGTCAGTGCACTCCCACTAACCTTCTTATATACACAAGGATCATCTACGTATTGAATGAAATCATATTCTTTTATGACCTCATCAAAACGTTGGTTCCATGACCTCGATGCTTGCTTCAGTCCATAAATGGACCGATTTAACTTACAAACCTTGTTTGCAAGTCTTGGTGCGAGAAAAAACGTCAGGTTGTTGCATATACATCCTCCAACAGGTTTTCCGTTAAGGAAAGCGGTTTTAACGTCCATCTGCCATATTTTCGTAATCGTAATATGCAGCTATCGCAAGCAATATCCGAATGGATTTAATCATGGCAACGGGTGAGAAAGTTTCGTCATAATCAACTCCAAGTTGTGACGATACCCCCTTCGCTACGAGCCTAGCTTTGTACGTTTGTACGTTGCCATCCATGTCGGTTTTCTTCTGAAGACCCATTTGCATCCAATAGGCTTTACGCCTTCTGGTGCATCAAACTAGTGTCCAAACTTGGTTTTGGTATACATGGAATCCATTTCGGCCTTCATGGCCTCTTGCCATAAAGTGGATTCGATACCTTGTATCGCTTCCTCATACGTAGCCGGTTCAGTATCCTCAATAAGATTAATATCTACATGAGGTGAGATCAGGAATCCATACCTCTCAGGTATTACCCTGACTCTCTCCGACCTACGTAGTCCTTGTGTAATTGAAGAATTGTGGTTCAGTCTCATCTTGGATGGACTGTTCATGTTCCGTTCTCGATTCATTGGCAGGAACAGTATCACTACCGACTTTTCATCGAGTTCTACTTCCTCCCACTAAACACTGCATTAGAATTCTTCTCAAGGAAAACCGCAAGTAGAGCAAACAATACTTGTTCTCTTGTGGGTAATAGAAGTATATCCTTTGTTTCCTTAGGATATCCAACAATAGGCATTTATCTGATTGGGTTCAAATTTGGTACCTTCCAAACGTTTGACGTATGCCCAGCAACCCCAAATCTTCAGGAATGAGAACCTGGTTTCTTTCCTGTCCATATCTCATACGGAGTCTGTTCAACAGACTTGACGGAACCTCTATTCAAATAAGAATTGCACTTTCTATGCAAGGTCCCCAGAAGGATATAGGTAGCTCAGTGCGACTCATCATCGACCTTAACATGTCAAGCAAGGTACGGTTTCTCCGTTCAGACACACCATTTAATTATGGTGTTCCAGGAGGAGGTCCATTGTGAAAGAATACCATAATCTTTCAAGTAATCTGAAACTCATTACTTAAGTATTCGCCACCAAGACGTCCGACCGTATGTCTTAATACTCTTGCCTTTTGTTTTTTCAACTTCGTGTCGAAACTCTTGAATTTCTCAAAAGTTTCCGACTTGTGCATCATTAGATACACATAACCATAACGCGATGCATCACATCCGTAAAGGTTACGAAGTATCGATATCCACCTCTAGCCTGGCTAGACATGGGCCCACAAACGTCCACTATGAATGAGGGCTAACAGTTCAGTGGCGCGTTCACCTTTACCACTAAAAGGTGATTTAGGCATTGTGCCTAATAAACAAGATTCGCAGACGTCATATGAATTTGGATCAATCCGTCCAAGTACCCACTCTTCGAAAGTGTGGATATGCGAGTCTTGTTGATGTGTCCCAGACGACAATGCCACAAATAAGTTTCTTCCTTTAGATTACTCATTTTGAGCCTTTTGTTTGTTATTTTACGTTTTGGAGATTTATTTATATTCAAAATATAAAGACCATTATTTGCATCGGCAGTGCAAATTTCTGCATCATCATCCGTATATAAATAACACTGGTGTTTTAAATACAAAAGTGTACCCATACTGGGTTAACAAAGATACAGAAATAATATTCCTAGTTAAACTAGGAACAAAATAACAGTCATTTAGTTTAAGTACATGCCCCGAGGGCAGTTCCAAAACAAAAGTGCCTACGGCCAAAACAGCAAAAGAAGTTCCATTTCCAACTCGTAGATCTAACCTCCCCGGATGCAATCTCCTGCTATCATGCAGATCCTGCACATCAGTACAAATATGAGAAAACACAGCCAGAATCAAAAATCCAATTTTTATTAAGACTAAAAGTAGTCATATTTATCTCAATAAAAACATACCTGAGGCCGGTGCCTTGCCCGCCTGTATGTCCTCCTTTGTCCCTTGTTCATGCGGCAGTCACGCTTCCAGTGACCTTTCTTGCCGCATTTCAGGCAAACATCTTGAGACTTGTCCCTTGCTTCCCAGAAGCCTTTGTGACTTGGCCTTGCCTTTTTTCTATGTTTTTTCTCTTAACACCCCCAGTTGCCTTGAGCCCAGCTTTCGGCGTTTGAGATGTTGATGCAAAGTGCGCCTCGCGCTTGTTGCCTTTCAGAAGCTCTTTCTCTGACTCCTTGAGAATCGATAAATAACTCTCAAGAGTATCATCCGAATTCATCAATTGTAGTTGATGACAATCTGTTTCCAAGTATCCGGGTAGTGACTGGAGAAGGTACATCTATAGCAAGCTCAGGCCTCCAAGACTATAACATATTAGCCAGATTCATCAATATCGGCTATCATTTGAGTCCCATGGACCTCAACAGAACTACCATCAGTCATACGGGAGCGAAAGATTTTCTTCACTAACTCGTACCTCGCCATCCGCTATTAGTGCGGGAAGATCTTGGAATCTTGCCATCATATTATAAGGATCCAAGTCCTATTCTGGCGGCGAAAGTGTTGAGTCATTGAAGCAAGCATGATCGACTGAGCGCGGTCACCATCATCACTGTGAGTTTCCATAACTCCAGCTCAAGTGGCTCAGTGGGCTTAGGCCGAGAGGTTTTGTATCGTATACAGTATCCTCTCTGCCCCAAGGACTATCCTTAGGTTCATTTCCCAGTCAGCGAAGTTGGTGCCCTTGAACACATTATCACCCATGATGATGTCACGGACATTTCCTTGTTTGCCATCTTAACTACGATAATCTAATTATCTAGTTAACGATATGTGGGTACAGTCAAACTGTTACATAAAAAAATAAAACATTGTATTAGTCCAACTAATGTTGTAATATTGACGAAATAAGTTGTGTAAGCGCGTAAAGCTAAGTATCTGAACGATAATTGCAAATTCAATACGAGCCTCCCACTATTTTGGCAAGTCTCTAACCCTCTGTTGAGTACTCGGGAAATCCAATTTCCTAGTGGGCTAGATCCCGTTAAATAACATACACCGTGACTTTGGCCAACAATTGTATGATTTTAACTAGGTAGATCTCGAAGATCAATTGGATCCCATCCAATTCTAGATCCGGTAGGTGGACATCCTAAGTCCGAAACTATACATATGTCAATGCATCCAATACATTTTCCTAACCATTTCCTCTGAATCAACTAAGCCTTGGCTGGCACAACAAACCTAATGATTCCAGTTAAAGCGGGACCCATTGACGAGGAAAGTTTCGTAATCAATGTCGATGGACAAGAAGTGATCTTGACTTTGGCCAACAAATCACAACTTGGACAGGACACCGATGTGGAACAAAACTCTCATGATTCAAACACATCCTCAATTGACAAAGGTCTTGACTTTGGCCAACAAACCAATGCCAATTTCGGATCTTGAGAAAGAATCATTCAACGGAAGGAAAATCGCTTAATAGTGTTTGAGGGATTTTTCGGTAATTGCCAACCAATTAATTTATCTTTGTTAGGTCTCATCATCATACACACCCTTAAGCATGCTTCTAAAACATTATAAAACGCGTAAAGTAAAGTAATAGCGATATACTGATGGATATGAAAAACAACTTGTTCCTAGAACAAATCACTCCCTTTCCTCTCCCTCCCCGCTAGCACTATTCTATCTTAACCCAATTACATAATACAATAAGAGAAACCTCATTTACATTGAGGGGAATAGGTGAGAAGAGAATACAAAGAACAATAAGAGAAAGGCGGGACACGCAGGTCCCAATTTATAAATTCTAAATTTACAATAATTTCTAAAATACCCTTTCCCTTCTAATATCCATCCGATATACACTATTCATACATCACAATCCACATTCATTCATTCAAGGCATGTTTATACAACCAATCAAATCCAATTAATTAGTCTTTAATTAGGTGACAATACAATGTTCAAACAATTGTTTGCATTTGCGCGAGTCCAACTCATTTGAGAATAAATACTTATAGTATGAATTCACGAATTATATCGAACTACTCGTTAAATCCAATTTAAGTCATATTCAATACTAATCCTATTATTTAATTCTAAATTAAATATTACACTTTTATTGTGCTTTTTATAACTTAGATTCCAAATCTAGTACAATCGGTCTCAAAGCCCAACTAACATCTAATGTCCGTTTAATTAAGTCCGATGGGCTTTCAATTGATTTCTTTAGGCTTGGGTTTTGGTCAAGTATGGGTCAAACCCAATTACCAAGCCCAATAAGGAATCACCCTCATATGCCATAAAATCAATATCAAGCCCATAAGGCCCAATTAAACATAAAAGCCCATTTATACATTTGGGCTTAATGGTGTGATTTAGGCCCATTTTGGATCCAATCCAATGGTCCAAATCTACTTGGCCCAACCAAGCCCATTATGTCCAAATATAATAGTTTTAGGCCCCAATTCAAAATTAAGCCCAACTAAACCAAATTTTAAAATTCCAAATTTTATAACTTAATTAATTAAAGTGTAATTGAATGATTAATCCTTTAAATCAATTTCCCAAAATATCAAATTAATCCATTAATCATATTTTTTATCTTAAATATATGTCCAACATTATTTAATCAAAAAATCAAGTCCTAATCCTCCATCAAGCATTCGGCCAAGGTGATTAAAAAAGGGCTTCCGATTTCCGTTTTCAATCCAATCGAGTTACAAATCATCATTCCATATTGTTTCAAGTCATCTAATGTCTTAAAATTAAAAAAATCATCTAGTCCATATGCTTGCATGTATTCGGCCAAGCCTCATTGGGTTGGAAAAATTAATCCAATTTATTTTCCATGAAATTGATTGATGTATAATCTAAATAACATACATCTAAGCATATTAATCAAGCAAACTCATCAAATCATGCTTCATACATTTTTCCCCAAATATCACTAATATATTTGCATGCTCTTTAAGCTCAATGAATACCATTGTTGGGAAATAATAACCAAGCCCCAAGATCAACAAGAACAGCAAATATATATAAATACTGAATGAATAAATTGAAGTATGGCGGAATCATACTCACAATACTTGAAAATGGATGCTTAGATGATGCGAAAACTCCTCCCTTGTGCAGTGAAGCTCTCGGCCAAGAAGAAAAGAGGGACTCCAAGTCGAGTTTGATCCTTCCAAGCTCAGGATTAGCTTCCCATATCACCTATGTATGATCCCTTGAAGGTGCTAGCTTTGGTTGTGATTTTGAATGCCAACTTCTTCAATCTTGCCACACAAAAATTGAAGAAATGGAGAGCCCAAACTGGCATGTAGTTTCGGCAATGTGAGAGAGAAAAGTTGAATGATTTTTGTTACAAAAATTAATTTTATTTTATGCATAAGATCTATTAATTAATAATAAACTTATGACACAAATCATAAAACTGAGGTCAAACACTCAATTTCCATGCAAAACCATTGAGTGCATTGTACAATGTCTCCATGCAATGCAAATTAGAGTTAAATAATGCATAATATGACATGTGTCATGTGGGCCCCACACGTTTCCAAATGAAAGTGGGCCACGTGCACTCACGCATTCGGGTTCGATTTCCGAAATACGAACTTACGTCGCGACGTAATTAAATCGAATTTAAATAAATAATTGCGCCTAGCGAAATTATTATTTATGTCGCTAACGAATTAATTCTAAATTAACTCGTTGGCCCGAATTAAAATCTAATTTTAATTTCGCGTCGAAATCAAATTTCGATTATTATATCGAATATAATAATTACGATTAATTCCAAATTAATCGTTCTCTCTCTTTGTATAGTACTTTATCCAAGATAAGTCTCTCCGTAATTAATCCAAGATTAATCGAGTTTGAATCATACGTCATTGGTGAAATCTTCGGGAAGCGACCCAAGAGATCTCTGGATATGTTGGCAGTAAATACGGCCGTCAGATATCTGAATACGTACGTACCAAGTACTACATGTTTTATCGATTTACAAGACAAGGTTAGCCTCTAGCAAAACGCCATGCTACCCAATTCTCCAGAAATATTCTTATTGGAATATAAGATCTATAACAGGCTAGTATATCGTAGTATAAGTGTATATCGAATTAGTATCGGATGATCACATGTAAGGCCTGGGGCTGGAGATGTGTCTGCCCCATACGATACACATATCGGACATCAAGCAACCAGTCTCTTTGAATCGGATAATCCTGACCTAGTCATATATCCCGATGGTTGCAACCATTATAGAGTACTAGTTCTGTATCACTCGTGAGCACATCATCTCCATATGTCTGAAGTGATAACTTCCATCTTGACATCACACAACCAATACACTACGATTCTCGATAAATCCAGAAGAGGTGTACACAGAACCCGTTAAAAGCCCTGGACCACACAAAACTAAAGTTTACCGATTGTCGTAAGTACTAGCGATGCAAGTCTCAGGTTAAGATCATATGCACTACCCTGAAGCGGACTCCCCACAGCAGACATGACGCAGACATACTACCAAGGGATTCCGCGGGGTCTATCCAGAGCGAAGCTGTTTTCCGTACCATCGGTAAAACACAACCTACCCTCCTACCGCACTTGCATAAGTATCCTATACTTAAATATATGAGAACTATGCCGTTGTGCCTTCACAACATGCAAACAAGTAGTACTAGTCTATTCCGCATTATCGATGTCCAATCTCGATAATACTACGACTAGGGATATTTAATGATTAAACCTTTATGGATTGATACCGTCTCATATCATCACAATCCGGAACTAATCATAGGGACTCTTACCATTTATATCAAAGTAAATAAATTACAAAACGGTAAAAGGGCAATTTCATTACTACATAGTTAATTTGTACAATAATACAATATCATTTACAAAAGTGACGCTATGGGTCATAACTGTCTAACAGCACTAAGCAACCAATATGCTATATGGGGTAGAGGAAAAATCGATCCTTAGGGCAAGCTTCGTTGAGGTCTCGTAATCTACGCACATCTGACCTTTCCATCCGTCTTCGGCACTGCACATATTCTTGCCAATCACATCAGGGTACTTCACCACTTCTAGAGTCCCCATCTATCTGTTTCTATGACTTCTTCTACTGACCTTCTCGGCCCACTCAGGTCTCATCCTTCAGATTTTCTTTCTTTACCGGCTTCATACCGTGGAGAAGTCGGTATCACGTGCTGGGCGATGTTTCTGTCGACTCCAGGCATGTCCTCGTAGGACCAAGCGAATACTTTGCCATATTTGACTAATATCTCTTCTAATTCTTCCGCTCTTCAGAGGTAACCTCACTCGCAATTAAGACTTCCTTGGGGCTTTCAAGCGTACCAAGGTTGAATGCCTTTGTTTTGGTTGAGTTGATTTCAAATATACTCAAGTCATGCAAATTGAAAGGGGGAGACTCAGACAAGTAAGCAAAATGAATGTCTTTATTGCTAGCAGATGCAGGAATACATTCGAATAAATCAGAGAGATAAACATCTTCATCATCCGTGGATGTTTCATCCCCCACAGCCGGGTCCTCCTCTATTTCCTTATTCTCCTCGAGGGTCAGGCTCTCTAGCTTCATCAACTCTTCCTCCCACTTTTCTTCTTCCTCCTTTGCAACTTCTGATGCCGATGGTTTCTCACCCATCACATCCTCAAAGATCTCAAATCCGAGCACCATGACCCCGTTGACTTCCACTGGTTCAGTTTCTCCTTGATACCGCTGCCTTCATGAAGTATTCTGTCAGTTTCGATCCTTTTTTCTTAGTCTTAGGCTTATCCTCATCAGACTTGTACCCCAACCCTTTCCGGGTGGTTTGCCCCTTAAAGTCAGGCAATGCTCCTCCGATACTTCATCTTCTCCATGATCCTAGCCACTTTAGGATCTACCCACTGGTCAAATTTTCCCGACACTTGGAACCTCGTGAAAGGTTGTATTTCCAAAGCGGCCACAAAATTGTCCACCTCACTTCGGATGGTGACAATCTCTCCCCCGTATGAAAACTTAATAACCTAATGTAGAATGGAGGCACGCCCCCAAGCTTGTGAACTATGGCCTTCCCAACAATAAAGCAAAAGTGGCCGGGATAATCCGCACTGTGAACTCAACCTCATCCTCAATTGGGCCCACTTTGACCATTGCAGCAAAAGTACCCTCAACTCCCCGCTTGCTATCATCATAAGCCTTGATAATTCATATTGGAGGGACTCAGATCCGCCGTATTTTATATCCAGCCTCGCCAAATCTTCAATGGGGCACACATTGATGGATGAACCATCATCCACCATCACAACAAATGTCTTCTTCGCCCCTCACTCCCTCACTTCAGCTCTGATGAATAAAGGTCTATATAGTTTCCTTCCCTCAGCCGAGTTCTTCCTCGGAAAAGGTATCACCTACGCAGGCTTGGTCCTTCTGTACTGATCCCACAAACATCGCGGGGTTGGCATGTAGGAGTTAAATCAAGTCCCAAGATCAACAAATCATGCATAAAAACCGCATATGAACACATCAAAGGATAAGGCGGAAACATAACTCACATTGAATTTCGGTTTTTGATGAAATGAAGAACAAGAGCCATTTTCGCACTGCATGTTGCTCGGCTTTGG
>SKCR01001309.1:0-110424 GCA_019454045.1 Zanthoxylum bungeanum
TCCATTAGACTGAATATTGATTCCTTCGTCTGTCTCGGATCTATTTTGAATTTTTCAAAATATCCAATTTATAATGTGGGCCGTTCAGTCGCTTACTTGCCAATTAAGAAATGAGTCATCATCGTGGAAATAATTATTTTTAAAGAGAAAATGTGAAAATTGACCTCTGAAATTGATTCTTAAAAGAAAATATAAATATATGAGTGTGTCATTATAGCTAGGTGTTTATGGGTTGGGTAGAGTTTTTTCAAATTTTACGAAATTTGATCGGGTCATTAAATCTGAATCCGAAATTTGAGTATGTAAACCTGAGCGGGTCGGGTAAAAGAAGAATTTTTTTTTAATATATTAATTATTTTGAGACATAAATACTAATTATTTTATGTTCTAAAACTTGTCATACATATAAAGTTTCAAGATAAAAGAGTAATAAACAAGTGAAATAATAGTAAATTTTTTAAAAAATAATAAAAATAATAAAAAATTAATAAAAAATTATTTTTCGAGTCGGGTTGGGTGCGTCGTCAAACCTGTGAACCGACTCACAAAAAATCGGATCAAGTCGGGTCAACCGAAAATTACATTATTATTTTTTAGAATCCGCCCAGGTCGGGTCGCGATTTGATCAACCCTATGAACATCCCTATAGGTGGCCCATGTTGCGTAGATCCAATTTTTATTGGTTTTCTTTTAATATTTAATCTTATATAAGTATAATTAATTATAAAACCTCAAGTTCTCACTTTATCAATTAAAATTTGAAGTCTAAAATACTAGAGAGTTACTATTCACTTGTATAGTTACTATTAATGCTTACAAATAAATTAAAACCTAAAGTTCTTAATTGTAATCTTTAGATCCAAAAATTCTAAATCCATGATTTTTATATATGAACAAGAAGTTCAGAAAATTAACCATCTATGATAATTTTTAAATTTAAACTTGAAGTTTTGAGTTGTAAATTTTAAAAGAGAATCAAAGTTCTAAAGAATAAATAGAATTCAAAATTATAAAAGAATAATTTATAAATTATTGGAAATTCTTCTAAATATTCATTAAGGGTACTTTTGTCCTTTTGTAGATTTGGGTGCTTGTGAGGGGTACAACCCTTTGGGGGGTTGCACCCCAACCTAAAGGGTGCCCTATTGGCACCCTTACATGCCTTATAAAAAGGAGGCAGTTATTCATTACAAAAGGAAAAAAGGAAAATCTGAATTTGAGGGAGACATTTTTGTTTTGTTTTGTTTTGGAGAGAGTTCCACCATTGATTCTCAGTTCGAATACTTGTTAAGGGAGTGCTCATTGGACAAGAAGGAACCAAGTTATCCTGGGAGAACATTGGCTAATTGAATCCGTAACGCACCTGTGACGGGGCCAATAAGTTCTTAAGGACAGAGAGAAATCTCGACTTGGATTCGAAATAGTTTTCCAGGTTTTTCTATTTACTGTTTCATGTTTTAAGTTTTAGGGTTTTGATAATCTATTGGTATTTCATGGTTGAATTGTTTGTAGCATGTTGTTTTGACGTTTAATGACACAAATTTTACAACAATCTTAAGAACTTATTGCATTCTAGTGTTGTTAGATTGTAAATTCACATGCTAGGGTAGAAGTTTTCTGGAAAAAATACGAACTGTGCATGAAAAACCCGTAGGGCGTTTGAACGCCCGACGCACGCGAAGGCAAAAATCTGGAAATTCGTAAGAACGTTCGAACGCGTCTTCAAACGCAACTCGAACGCAAGCCTTCTGCCTAAGAACGTTCGAACGCGTCCTAAATGCAACTCGAACGCAAACTCTCTGGAATCATTCCGTTCGAACGCGTTCTCGAACGCTATACGAACGTGAACTCTCTGGAAACACATCGTTCGAACGCGTTGTCAAACGCAACACGAACGCACCCACACTGCCAGTCTCGTTCGAACGAATATACAAACGTGACACTAACGAAATAGTATTGTAATTATTATAAACTGCAAATCAAATTTAATATTAACTTAGTAAATCATATACTGTAACACATTAATCTTGGTAGTATATATTTAAGTTATTATTAGGTTGTTCAATTATCACAAGCATACACATAATGATAAAGTTGAAATTGATTGTGTGTTGCATACTTGGTTGAGAATTTAAAGTGTAGTTATACACAAGAAATTCCATCCAATCTTGATTGACACCTACACATATTTACACATATTACACATATTGTACTGTTGTATAAAGTGTAGTTCTGGGTTTGAATTGCTAGAAGATCCTATTGGAAAAGTGTTTAAAGAATATTCTGTCTAAAAGACGATATTCGTTTATTCATTTTTCTAAAAGAATCTTTAGTTGAAATTCAAGGACTTGTGTTTATTGGATCCACCGTCCAATAGAACAATAAGTGGTTACCTAGTACATCACATTGAACAAGATCATTCGTTGATCATTGTGCAATTTATCTTTTGTAGACTAATTGACCCTTATTGGATTTTCCAGTTACAAATGGCTAGCAGAAATATCACAGTACCGGTCTCTCATGGAGAAAAGCCGGAGAAATTTGGTGGGGAAAATTTCAAGCAGTGGCAGAGCAAAATGCTGTTCTACCTGACAACTCTCCAGTTGGCTAAATTCCTCAAAGATCCTCCGGGTCCTGTGGAGGGTGAATCTGAAATGGCCAAGGAAGAGCGAGAACATACTTGGATGTCTGGAGACTTCTTATGCAAGAACTACCTTTTGGGTGGTCTTGAAAATACCATGTACAATGTGTACCAAGGCATGACTTATGCGAAGATTCTCTGGGAATCTCTCGAGAAGAAGTATAAAACCGAGGATGCCGGACAAAAGAAATTTGTCGTGGGTAGGTTCCTGGACTACAAGATGGTAGATTCAAGGACAGTGATGTCTCAGTTGGGTGAACTGCAGCTGATCATTCATGAAATACTGGATGAGGGTATGAAACTATGTGAGATGTTTCAAGTTGCGGCCATAATTGAAAAGTTGCCTCCTTCGTGGAAGGACTTCAGGAGCTATCTGAAACACAAAAAGAAGCAGATGAGCCTTGAAGACCTTAGTGTTCGATTGAGAATCGAGGAGGACAACAGGATGTCCGAGAAGGCCAACTACAAGACTATGGAGTCTAAGGCCAACATCATTGAGGGTGTGAAGGGTAGCAAGAAAAGAAAGAACAGTGGAGCTGATTCTTCGAACAAGAAGTTCAAGGGGAAATGCTACAACTGTGGAAAGAGCGGTCATATGTCAAAGGACTGCAGAAATAAGAAGTCTCAGGACAAGGGCAAGAAAAAGAAAAATGAGGCCCATGTCACTGAGGGTGAGCAACTGACTGATGATATCTCAGAGATGGAACTATCAACAGTGGTAACCGAAGCCAACATAGTTGGGAATCCGAGGGAATTGTGGGTAGACACTGGGGCTACTCGTCATATCTGTGCAGATAGCAAGATGTTTTCCATGTACCAGAAGGTCGATGGCGGCGATCATCTGACAATGGAAAACTCGTCTACCTCTCAGGTGGTTGGACAAGGCACAGTGGTTCTGAAGATGACATCAGGAAATGAGTTAACATTGAGAAATCTACTGCACGTTCTGGATTTTGGAAGAACTTGGTCTCGGGTTCTCTTCTTAGTAAGGCTGGTTTTAAGCTAGTATTTGTTTATGATAAGTTTGTAATGACAAAGAATGATATGTATGTAAGGAAATGTTATCTAACTGAGGGCCTTTTCAAACTAAATGTAATGACTGTTAATCGTGCGAATAATAAAGCTAGTACTTCTGCTTATATTATTGAGTCACAAAATGTATGGCATGAGAGGTTAGGACATGTTAATTATGATACCATGCGTAAATTAATTAACATGGACCTTATAACTAAAATTGCAATTGATAGCCAACATAAGTGTGAGGCATGCGTTGAAGCAAAAATGCATGGAACATCATTTCATTCTGTTGAACGCAGTTCTGAACCTTTAGAACTTGTACACACTGACGTGTGTGACATGAATATTGTGCAAACAAGAGGCGGTAAAAAGTACTTTGTCACTTTTATCGATGACAGCACAAGATTCTGCTATGTGTACTTGCTGAGAAGCAAAGCAGAAGCCATTGAGAGCTTTGTACACTATAAGAGCGAAGTTGAAAATCAACTTGGCAAGAAAATCAAAAGAATTAGGAGTGATAGAGGTGGTGAATACGTTTCACCATTCGGTGAATATTGTTATGTGCACAGAATTATTCACGAAAGCACTGCTCCTTATTCTCCTCAATAGAACGGAATTATGGAGCACAAAAATCGAACGTTGAAGGAAATGATGAATGTCATGTTGACAAGTTCGGGACTACCCCAGAACTTGTGGGGGGAAGCCTTGCTTTCCGCGAACTACGTTCTTAACAAGCTTCCTCACAGAAGGTTGGACAAGACACCATATGAGTTGTGGAAAGGTTTCGTACATTCCTATAAATACCTAAAAGTGTGGGGGTGTCTTGCCAAAGTAATGGTTCCTAAACCCAAGAAGGTTAGAATATGACCAAAACTGTTGATTGTATATTCATTGGATATGCTCGCAACAGTAGTGCGTATTGATTCTTGGTACACAAGTCGGAGATTCCTGACATCAATCCGAACATGATAATTGAGTCAAGGAATGCGACATTTTTTGAAGAGACGTTTCCTTGTAAGGAAAGACAGCACACATAGTCTCTCAAAAGAACAGTTGATACTGTTAAGGACAGTGATCAGGTTGACCAAGAATCAAATCAACGTGTAAATGCTGAGACAATCGAGCCTAGACGTAGCAAAATAGCTAGAACGTCTAAGTTGTTTGGTCCCGATTTTCTAACAAGTATGTTAGAAAATGAGCCTCAAAGTTATAAAGAAGCTATGACTTCTCCGGAGGCACCTCTTTGGAAAGAGGCTATTAACAGTGAGATTGATTCAATCCTACAGAACCATACTTCGGAGTTGGTTGATCTTCCACCAGGTTGTAAGTCGCTGGGCTACAAATGGATATTTAAAAGGAAGATGAAAACGAATGGATCAATAGATAAGTACAAGGCGAGACTTGTCATAAAAGGTTATAGACAAAAGGAAGGCCTTGATTGCTTTGACACCTATTCACCAGTGACTCGTATCACATCGATAAGAATGATCATAGCCATAACAGCTATATTTGGTCTTGAAATACATCAAATGGATGTAAAGACGACATTCTTGAATGGTGAATTGAATGAAGAAATTTACATGGAACAACCAGAAGGGTTTAATGTTCCTGGACAAGAACAGAAGGTGTACAAACTTGTAAAATCCTTTTACGGGTTAAAACAAGCACCTAAACAATGGCATGAGAAATTTGACAAAGAAATGTTGTTAAGTGGGTTCAAAACCAATGAGTGTGATAAATGTGTGTACACCAAATCAACTCAAAAAGGATATGTCATTGTGTGTCTCTATGTAGACGATATGCTGATAATTGGTAGTAATCATGAAATGATTTAGTCTACCAAAAACGTGTTATCCAGCAGATTTGATATGAAAGATTTGGGAGTAGCTGATGTGATCCTAGGAATTAAGATTTCCAAGACATCAGACGGATATATATTATCTCAGACTCATTATATTGAGAAAATACTTGATAAATATATCAAAGAGGATCTAAATGTGGCTAGAACCCCAGTAGACCCAAATCTTCATCTATCAAAAAATACTGGCTCAAGCATATTGCAATTAGAGTATTCGAGAATCATCGGAAGTCTGATGTATCTCACGAATTGCACACGACCTGATATCGTTCAAGCTGTGAACCGGCTTAGCAGATATACGAGCAATCCAGGACATAACCACTGGAAAGCCATAGTAAGAGTTTTGAGGTATCTGAGAGAAACTTCAAAATATGGGCTATATTACGAGAGATATCCAGCTATACTAGAGGGATACAGCGATGCTAACTGGATATCTGATACGATGGATTCCAAATCTACGAGTGATTTGTTTTCACACTTGGTAATGCAGCCGTGTCATGGAAATCCTCGAGGCAAACATGTATTGCCCGGTCTACTATGGAATCTGAGTTCATAGCGTTAGACAAAACAGCGGAAGAAGCAGAATGGCTTAGAAACTTCCTGAAGGATATTCATAGTTGGCCCAAACCGGTGCCAGCGATTAGTATACATTGTGACAGCCAATCGGCTATTGGGAGAGCCCAAAATACAATGTATAACGGTAAGTCTCGACATATACGTCGGAGACATAATACCATACATCAACTGCTCTCAAATGGCATAATAACGATCGATTATGTTAAGTCGAAGGAAAACCTAGCGGATCCACTAACTAAAGGTTTACCTCGAGAGCAAGTTGAGAAGTCATCGAGGGGAATGTGCTTGAAGCCTATAATCTAAGAATTGTCACTGTGGAAACCCAACCTAGCTGACTGGAGATCCCAAGATCTAGGTTCAAAAGGGACAACAGAAACTTTGTGCAATTCAAAACAAGCACTGAAGAGTTTCGTACTCTTTCTCATTCCGATAATGACGCTGAGTGCTGTCTGTCATTGATTAGGATAAGCTAATGCTTTTAATGATCACTATATTAGGAGATGAGTCCTAATGAGAGTAAAGACAGATTACCTCTTCATAGTAGATCACTTATTTCAAGTAAGAAGTGAGGCCGCTTCCATGGGAACCTTTAAAGGCGGGTTACCCTAAAGTGCTTTATGAATCCAGGACCGTTGTTCAGGGCCAAAATGAACACAACCGTAGAACGAGAAAATGGTTGAATTAAAGCTGTGTGTTGGCAATTGTCTTGGTTTACACCAACGACAGAACAGTTCAAGACTATGGGTCACTGGTTTGCCAAGTAAATCCGATTGTCACTCACTAGGAAAGGTTCAAGGCGAAAGCTACTTATTTCGATGCAGCTTTAGTTCATGGTAACTCTCTCAAGTGTCTCCATGAATATGTGAAGAATTGTGGGGGATTGTTGGAAATTCTTCTAAATATTCATTAAGGGTACTTTTGTCCTTTTGTAGATTTGAGTGCTTGTGAAAGGGTGCCCTATTGGCACCCTTACATGCCTTATAAAAGGAGGCAGTTTATTCATTACAAAAGGAAAAAAGGAAAATCTGAATTTGAGGGAGACATTTTTGTTTTGTTTTGTTTTGGAGAGAGTTCCACCATTGATTCTCAGTTCGAATACTTGTTAAGGGAGTGCTCCTTGGACAAGAAGGAACCAAGTTATCCTGGGAGAACATTGGCTAATTGAATCCGTAAAGCACCTGTGACGGGGCCAATAAGTTCTTAAGGACGGAGAGAAATCTCGACTTGGATTCGAAATAGTTTTCCAGGTTTTTCTATTTACTGTTTCATGTTTTAAGTTTTAGGGTTTTGATAATCTATTGACATTTCCTGGTTGAATTGTTTGTAGCATGTTTTTTTGACGTTTAATGACACCAAATTTTACAACATAAATAACCTAGGACTTGAAGTTCTGAAGAACGATTTATAAATTATTTAGAACTTGAAATTCTAATTTACAATTTTAAAAATTTAGAACTTAAAGTTCTAGTCCTACAATATCATACGTATGAACCTAAAGTTATATATATAAATATGAAAATTTTATTATAGATGTCTTGTTATATAATTATATTTCAAGAGATATAGATGTTGAAATGTGAATCTAAGTTATAGGCCTAGAAGGTACCATTAAAAAAAAATTAATGCCCCTGAAGAATGAATATTTTCTTTTATTATATTTTACAAGAGAGCTTAATCTAAAGTAAGACATGATTGGTCTGTTGAGTGTAAACTCAATTTAATCTAACATTATCTTACAACTGAGATTATGAGCTGAAAAGTTTTTTGAAAATAAAATATTTATCAAAAGAAACATATCATAATGAATCACAATAGTCATGAATTTCTATGATGATAAATAATAAAAATGGATATTACCATCAGAAATGGCAAACTTATGAAAATAAGATCATTATGAATTTACAAAATCATTGAAAACTATGATAATATTTCATCAATATTATACGAAAGAGCAGTAATTTCATAAAGTAGTACGTTAATAAACTGTTTATGAAAAATGAGAAAGATATAAAGTGGTTAAAGATTCAATAAATCTTGCTCATCTTGAATCTCTTTAAAAATAAAGATAGAAAAATTAGATGTCAATTAATACTTAATATTTGAGTGAATTGTCTTTGTATTTTATATTTTGTCTGTTTTAGTCTTGTTAGCAATTGAAATTTCTAACAAGATGATATTTTGACGTATGATTTATGGATTGTCATTTCGATGAGATAATATTTATTTCATTAAAGGAAAGAATGCCTAATGAAATAAGGCACAAATTTTCTTGGAAAGTTTAGACTATTTCATTTAAATTCTCGCACTAATCAATGTGAAAATGAAATATAAAGGATAATTCATATGTAACAAATTATAAATCAATTACTTGATACATTTATAAATGAAGTAAAAATAATCAAGTCACATAATTAACTGCTAACACACCAACTGGAGTGATTGTTTTTGTTGAAAAATCTACCCTAAAAACATATAACGAATCATCTATTGCAGGTCAGAAGCGTGACATGATACCGACTTAGAATATATTGTTCCCCAAAAGAAGAAAATGAGAGATCATGATCTTGTTACAAATAATGCTTGAGATATGAATATACACACATTCTCAAAATCAATAGTTTCAGAAGAATAGTCCGTGAAGAAACTTAAGTCCCTGAAGAGATAGAAGTGTAACATCCTCAGGGGATGTTATCGAGAGGTGATAGATTACCCTATCACCCCCAGTCTTTCTCTGTCTGACTAAAGGCATATCTATAAACCTCTTATAAACATATCACGACATCCGACACTATGCATGTCAATGGACAGGGTTGGGCCCGAGATTTGATTAGCTCGGTCTGAGCCCGAGAAGTAATAAATAGATCGGGGACGGGAAAAGCCGGCCTGAGCTGTTATTGGCCCGACTTGTCTTGAGCTCGGGCCGAGCTTTATATGGCCCGAATTTTTAAAATAAAAAATTATATATATATATATATATATATTATAAATATATATTTATTATTATTTATTTTTTAAGCCCGGGCCGGGCCTGAGATTTTTAAGTTGAGCCCGACTAGGGTCCGGACTCGAACCGGACCTCTAATTTTAAAGTTCGGCCTGATCTTTTTTATCCCAGGTCGGGCGAAAGCCCGAGCTTTTTTGCCATGCATATCCGACACATGTATGTAAGTATATAAGTGGGTGTGTGTGTTTATATAACAAAAGACTCGATATATAATTACATAATCTCATATGACATTCACCATAACTCAGTATATGATGGACCTTAAATATGCTAGTGACTCCAGTGTGTATCCTCTCCTTAGCTTAAGTCTCCAGGGGTGTGAAAACGGTTCATCAGAATTCAGAAGTCAAGTCTGTAAAACTAAAGAGGAGGGGGGTTGAGTCCGGAAAGACTCAGTGAGGTGATATTATAAATCAAGAAAACATATGTGTCAAAGCATAAATCAAAATCCGCCGATAACCAAAACAAGTTCAAAACTAGTACCATCACAAGCAAATATCTCTGTGAAACTCTGAAGTATCAAAACAAGTTCAAACTAATATCGTCATAAAGTAAATATGTATATGAAAAGTCTAGTATCTAGGGGCGTTACATATCTTCGTCCCCTTAGACACGTTTTTATAAATATCTGTATCTTGTGATGGTACTAGCATGCTATAGTAGTTTAGGAAGTCATACCTAGTTACTTTTTATCTTGCTCCAATGGAACCTTCAAGGCTAGAACTCTTTTTCTCGCTAATTATTTGCAAAAAGAGCTGAATTTTTTTCCTCCCTTCTTCACTCTCTAAATGTTCGTCTAAGTGATCAAAATGGTAAACATGTGTATATCCTTCACATAAACATGAATTCTTATTGCATTCAATATGATGCCCTCTATTTACTAAATATTTTGCTAAATTTGGACTTGCATTAAATTAACATGTGAAATTCCTATTCTAGTCACCAAATTCTATTATAGTTATTATGAAACATTTAGGCCGTTATAAAAAGACTATGAAGAAAAGCCTTTAAAGAGATACAAAAATTCAAAAAAAAAAGAAAAAAATCTACAAATTATTCTCATATAAGAGAAATGTGGCATAGTAATGAATTAGTCATCGATAATGTATTCATATTCATAGTAGCTACTGAAATTATAAATGATTTTGAACTTGGAATTGTCAATGAATCTATGCAAATGCATGATTAGCCTAAATGAAAAGAAGCAATTCTATCAAAATTGACTTATTTAGCCAAACTTAAAGTATTTGGACATGTATTCCAGACATCTGAAGATTTTAAACTCATAGATACAAATGAATGTTTATAAGGAAACATAATAAAGATAATGAGATCATTATATATAAAATGTTGGGTTTCTACTATAGTCACGGGATCAATTCAAGCAATGAAACATGTGTGAATACTCAAAAGAAGTATGACGGAATCATACTTACATTGATCGGCTTTTGCGATGCGAGGAACAACAAAAATCTTCAAGCTTTTCCTCCAAGGTGCTCACGGTTTTGCTCCATTTTTGTGCTCCATTTTTGAATCTCCAAGCTCCAAGCTTTATGTGTGATTCCATACCCACAGGTGGATTTCCCTATCACCTTCGTAAGACTCCTAATGTGTGCTAGAACTCGGAAAAATTTACCGCAAATTCTTCATTTGCTTCTCCTTGCTCACGGCAATGAAGAACAAAATTTGGGAGAGAAATGGCCCAAGACCGAGAGTTAGAGAGAGAAGAATGAGAGAATGAATTGGTTTTGGTTTTAAAAAAACTAATACCAAAATCAAAGTCAAAAGTACAAGGCAATAAAGCCTTTCAACCACCACCATCAATTATGAATAGTGACTAGTTGTCAATCACTCAAAGTGACAAGACATCCATCACTTGATTGACTAGTGATTTGACGTTTGATGTGACTTGTGGGCCGTACTTGAATTCGAAATGCGAGTGGGCCCACAAACACTCCCGGGCTCGGGTTCGCTAATTCTGAATTAACGAATTTTTCGTTGCGACGTAATTAAATCAAATTTAATTAAATAATAATACCTAGCAAAATTACTATTCACGTCGCTAACGAATTAATTCTAAATTAACTCGTTCGCCCGAATTAAAATCTAATTTTAATTCCGCGTCGAAATCCAATTTCGTATAATATATAGAATATATTATTTTATCGATTAATTCCAAATTAATCATTATCTCTCTTTAAATAATATTTTATCCCAGATAAAATATCTCCGCAATTAATCATATATTAATTTTCTCTCTCTTATAATTAATCCCAAATTAATAAAGTGTGAGTCATACGTCATCAGTGAATCTTCGGGAAGCGACCCATGAGATCCCCGGATATGTTGACAGTAATTCCGGTCGTCGGACTATCCGAACATGTACGTACCTAGTACTACGTTTTTACCTATTTACAAGACATGGTTGGCTTCTAGCAAAGCACCGTGCCTACCCAATTCTCCAGAAATATTCTTAAAGGAATATGTAATCTATATCAGGCGTAGTATACGTAGTATTGCGTATTACGATCCAGTATCGGATGTCACGTGCTAGGCCTGGGGCTGAAATTGTGTCTGCCCCGTACGGAGCACATATCGGATCTCTGGTAACTAGTCTTTATAATCGGATAATCATGACCTTGTCATATTATCCCGATGACTGCAGTACATAAGAGCACCAGTTCCGTATCCTACGTGATCATCATCTCCAATATGACTAGAGTGATACTTTCATCTTGACATCACACCCAATACACTACGATTCTCAATATACCCAGAAGAGGCGTACACAGAACCGGTTAAAGCCCTGGACGACCAAAACCAAAGTATATTGATTGTCGCAAGTATTAGCGGTGCAAGTCTCAGGTTAAGACCAAATACACCTACTCTGATTCGGACTTCCATAGACACATAGTCATACTACCAATGGAATTCCGATGGGTCTATCCAGAGCGAAGCTGTTTCCGTACCATCAGTAAACACAACCTCCTATTACACTTGCATGAGTATCCAATACCCAAATATATGAGAACTATGCCGTTATGCTCCCACAACGCGCACAAGTGTAATACTATTCTATTCCGCATTATCGATGTTCAATCTCGATAATACTACGACTAGAGATATTTAATGATTAAACCTTTGTGGATTGATACTGTCTCATATCATCTCAATCCGGAACTAATCATATGGACCTTTTATCATTTATATATCTAGGTAATCCAATTACAAATGATAAAAGGGCAATTTCCTTTGTCACATAGTTAATTTGTACAATAACACCATGATATGTACAAATAGTGATGTTATGGGTCATAATTGTCCAACATAAAATGCACACAAGGCTTCTCATAGAAACCTAGTATTGATTATGAGGATAAATATTCTTGATGAATATTATCGTGATTCAATTTTGATATTGACTTAAAGGATCACATCATATTAATTTTGATGATAACAAATCGCATATATAAATGGAATTTTCAGTATAATCGTTTGTTCATTTTGCAAGCTCTTAAAACGAGTTCCCAAGCAAAATCAAGTTGAAGATCAAAAAGAACTTACTCCAAGTTTCAATATTCAAAAGACTAGCTAAGGTGTATCTCTTTTAATTTTGTTGTCTTATTGTGTTTGTTTTGTGCATTATTAAGCATTAAGAGCTCGCTAAAATCAAATACTTGCATATTTTTCATTAGATGCATCAAAGCTTATTTTTACGGAAAAAAAATACCTATTTGTAAGAATTCTAAATTTTTAGGTCAAATATGTAATTTCTTAAAAGTTTTGAAGTAATGATCTTGATCATTTTTTTCAACCTTTGCAATCCTAATTGTATTTCTTATATTTGATGAAAAATGGCCTCCTTGAAAGATTTCAAAATTATTAATTCAAGTCGTAAATTTTAGAAAGTTATGAAATCTTGGATTAAATTGTCAAATTTGTAAAAGTTTAGACCTAAGTGAAAAAAACCTATTTCATCAGTTTTAAATCCTTTATGATCCTAATTATATTTCTTGACTTGAGGAAAAATTATCTATTTAGTCAAACCAGATGACCTATTTAGTCAAACTGGATGATCTATTTAGTCAAACCAGATTAGATGGTTAAACTGGCTTATCAGATAGCCATTGGCTAATCGGTTGGGTGTTTAAGCCTTATGGACCAATTTATAAGGTTTTTCAAAGTTTCAAGGTTTAAAAACCTAAATGAAAGATTTTCAAAGTTGGCCTAAGGTTCCAGAGCATTGCGGTCTATCAGAAACCTCAAGTTGATAGATCGGTTGAACCAGATGTCTAGTTCATGAAAATAAGAGATCGATTCGCTTTGAATTTTTCTCCAACAACTAGCTGAGTTAGGAGACTGGTTCAGTGAACTGGGAGATCTGTTCAGTGTAAATTTTTATAGGATATATAGAAACTAAAATGTACCTATTAAAACATATTAAGAAGGTTTATTTTTCACTTGCATATCATATATAAATATCTTATTAAGCTCTTATTTATCAATTCTCAAAATCAAACACAATTTGAGCTTAAATTTATGTACATGCTATTGAGAAGTTAATTCTTATGAGGAATCTTAGTATTCTATTGTTCTTATTGTAAAATCATTTGTGAGAAACATTTTGGATATAAGATGTGTGATACACCATTCTTGTAGAGGTTCATTGACAACTGTGATGTCAATTTAGGATGGGTTTAATTGACACCTTGTTGAAATCAATTGTGAAGAGATCTATTGACACATTGGGAAGTCAATCGTAAATGTTCAGCCTTTATAGTATGAGACATTATAATGGAATCCTCAAGCGCATTGTGTTTAGAGGTATAGATGTATGCGAGTTTGTCGAACCACGTAAAAATCACTTGTGTTAGCTCTCTTTTCCCTTACTCTTTTACATTTAATTTCTCTTAAATCATTCATATTTTTATCAATTAAATTATATTAATTTGTTGTGATTAAGAATTTATATTAGTAATGATTTTTAATTACTCAATTCACCTTCATTTGGATTGCGTTTTAGAATTTCAATTAAGTTTGACAGTCTTTAAAAGACTTAATAAATGTCTCATGGATGTAGTGACATCATATTTATATGAGCTATTTAACACTAATATCTACATGAAAATCCTTGAAGGATTCAAAATGCCATAAACATAAACAATTTATGTATGGATTGAAACAGTTTCGACATACTTGATATAATTGCCTTAGTGAGTACTTAAGAAAGAATTATACATTAAAAAAGTTAGAATTTGACTTTAATATTATCGCAGTCTATGCAATGATATGAAATTTGATTGGAACTTATGAAGATCTCTGAAAGACCGTTGACAACATGAAAAGAGATTTTGAAATTAAATATTTAGGAAAATTAAGTACCGTCTCGAGCCACAGACCTAGTATAGACCTAAAGATATCTTTATATATCAATTAAATTATACTGTGAATTTTTGGAATATTCTAAATCTCTTGATCCTAAAATAATCCATTACGTCTTAAAGAAGATGATAAAATGATACTTGGTATAGAAGTAGCACATATTAATACAATTGATGTTTTATTATATTTAGCTTAATAAATCAACACAGAGATTGCATTCTCAGTAAATTTATTTGCAAGATTTTGTGGGGCGGTTATGGAATCCTTAGAGTCGGATCGGTGACCTGCGTAGCGAAAGTGAGTCTAACCCAAGTATATCAGGGATATTTATATTTTAAAATATTTTAATGAAAACTACATTCCGATACGAGTCCGTAGAAAAAACGGGGATCAAACCAGAGTCCGAAAACTCCGGAACAAAGCAAATAAAGTTTTAGTGTTCATCGGTTCTTTGTGTCACTATGCGAATGATTGGGGGTCCCGAAGCCCAAATCTGCGGGCGCAATATATGAGAGCTCAATGTCCCGGAGTCGCGACACGTAAGGGTGAGAGCCGCGATGCCTGGATGTCTGATGCTCAGTGTCACGACGCTCCCCTAGGCAGTGAGCAATATTAACTTTCAAATCAATCATAAACACCTCAAATTTTCTCTTATCATTTCAATACACCTTAAAACCAATTTTAGCATTAAAACTAACCACAACACATATTATACAACTAACATATATGTATTATAAATACATATATGCATTTGTTTGAATCAAAACACAAACCAATTTCGAATCCCACTATGAAATGTCTCATGAACAATTCTAGTTCACCCAAAGGTGGTCAAGTGATTCTAGAGTGGTAGCCGTAGCTCTAAGTTTTAATCTAGAGTTTCAAACTCTTATTAATTGTTTCATGTCTAACATGAACATATTTGACCTAATTACAAGCATATTGTGTTTATACTTTCAAACCATCCTAACATAATTTATTTGCATTATTTCAAATTTAAGCTATGTAATCATACATCCAATACATAATTGATCACTATATGTCTCACTAATGAAGAACATAGCTTAGGAGAAGATCAAACATTACCTAGTAAGTTTGATATAAAGATTCAATCTCATTCTCCTTTGTTGAAATGGTTGGAGAATTTTCAAGGTTTGCAAGCTTGACTCAAAGATCCAATCTTGATTCCAATGCTAGCAAGGTTCACTTCAAAATCCAATGTTGATTTCTCATAGATGAATTGTTATAGAGAACTTCCAAAGCTTCTCAAAATACTTCTTTAACTTAGACTAATTTCTCCAAAAATTACTTGTATTTAGCTTTCATAAGCTTAATTAAAACCTTACCCAAGCTTGCTATTTAATGCAAACCTTAGGTAATTTTTAATTAATAAAAGTTCTAATCAACTTTTATATGGGCTTAATCTAATTTGTCCAAATATGTATAATTAGGTGTGACTAATCATCTTTGTCTATCATTTTGATTTAATCCAATTAAATCAAGACAAGACTTAATTAATGGATTAGTTACATGTCTTCCACTTTGATTTAATCCAATTAAATCAAGCCAAAAACACCTATAATTACATATTTCGAATTACCAAAATATCCTCAAATGGTAGGGATATTTATGAATTTATAATTAAACCCTTGTGTAATTATTGAATTAATCCAATTAATCTAATTAGGTAAAAGTAAATAATTAATGTTATCCAATAACACTTGATATCTTAGTTGATAATTATAATGTCAAATATTATCTTTTATCAAAATTAATCGATTACCTAAGTGCTCAACGAATACACTTTATAGTGAGACTCTATAAGTTCAGACATGTTTTTCATATAAGCTTAGCTAGTATGTACGCAATTCGGCCACATTCGAATTCACGAAAAACACGAACGACCTTTCTGAACTATACAAGTCGAGGTCATCACATTTGTTTATCAATCCCTTCGTCGTAGGCTATTCGAGTTGTGCTTAGGAAATATGAAATACATAGTCAAGTTTCCGAGGCGCACATCTCATGTCGACATGTCCACGATTCTTTACAACTAATCAGAAACCATTTATGATATGTGCTATCCACCCTAGGTGGTCGACTTTGGCCAAAGGTTTAAGAATCGTGACTTATTTACATGGATACATAAACCCCTTTATGGTACACATATATGCTGACTAATCCTATCTTGATTCGCACTTGATTAACAAGTGCATCGGTTCACACCCAACGAACATCTAGAGGTCAAACCATGAAAGGTTTCTAATATACATGGCATTAAAGTGTGTAGGATCTCACACAAAATCAATGCTATCATATAGTCAATCGATTACATATGCTACTCGACTGGAGGAGATTCCTATTGAGGTTAATGTGTACTTCCAACTATTAGGAATCACCTGTGAGTCATTTAGTATTCGGTCCAACCAATACTCACACGTCTATACGAGCTTCCAAAGCTCATGGTACATCAGGTTAAACAATTGGAACTCCAATTCTAATATACGAGATGTGTTATTCTTCTAGGTTATAGGAATTCGACCGTATTCCAAAACCAACGATTATGAATATTTATTTTAAAAATAGTTTATAAAATAGTTATAATATTGATGAACATTAAAAAGTGTACACTTAATAAAATAAAAACTAATCATTTTACACTTATAATTTCATTAATCCCCTTAATTTAACATATTTGTAAAATAATAATTATATATATGTTTTATATATTTTTATTGTGATTTTTATTTCTTATGTAGGTGAAATAATACCTTGGATGCATAATTAGAAAAATGAACGTGACTTTTGGATTTTGGAGGCCGGAAACTTGGAAGGGCGTTCTAACACTGTACAATTTCAGAAATTCTAACTATGTGCAATTTTTGTAATTTGGCCATAATTTTTTACTTCGATATTGGATTAAGGAGATTCTAGTTTCGGATGAAAGGAGACTCAAATATCTACAACATTATTTTTTATAAGAATTTATAGTTTTGAGGTTTTCAAAGTTGGAATTGGTGAAGACGTCAATGTGTGTTGCAAGTAGTTTTAATTATTAGAAAATAAAGTAAAAAAAAAAAGTTGAAATGTCATAATCCACTTTAGGTGGATTGTGATAATGTTTGCAAAATTATCAAAATAAAATAAAATAAAAAAGCCAAAAAAAGAAAAAGGAAAAAATAAATTAGTAAAAGTTTGTTGTTTGTATTTGATTTAGAAAGTTGTAATTAATAATTGAGAGATTAGCACTTCTGCTATAAATATAGGTGCGCACCTCTCATTTTTTTCATGTTTTCTTTCAAAGTTCTCTTGTAGAATTGGGGAGAAGGTATCTTATGTGTTTTATTTTTTAAGCTTTCTTGTAATTCTTTTTCTTTCGGCAATAAAATTATACGTGTTTTTCTTCAAATCATGAGTAGCTAATTTCATCATATTGGGGTAAAGAGTGAATTTCTTAATATGAAAATATATATTAATATTATTTATATTATAATATGAAGAAGTAATTTAAATATGGATTAACTATTGACAAACTTTGTTACCGCATATATAGCTGGTTTTATTTTTTTGACATAATTGAGTACCTAACTGGACTTGTTATAGAAAATATTATCACCGCTTTTATGGCTGATTTTATATGTTTTGACATAATTAATTCCCGAAGTAAATTAACTGAGTAATAATAAAAATTTGTATATTAAAAAAAGTAAGATTTCTCTATATTTGAAATATTAAGTGTAGATCTCCTAACCCCAACATTTTAATTTGTTATTGTAGTTCAATTTAAAAAATTTCATCACTTCAAACAAATCCAATATTTTTATTTCACTCGAATTGTTATTTTGTTTAACTAAATTTATTCTTTGTGGATCAAAGTCGGACTTACCGGGTTATTTTATTACTTCGACACTTATACTTGAGAGTAAAGAACCACTTTGTGAGTGTGTCAACTATCCCAATGTTGGATTACCTAGTGTATAGTATTACTACAAGACTATTCTAAGATCGATGTCATTCTTAGCATATTTATACATCGATCTAATTTGCATAATAACAATACCATTAATAAGGTATGTAATGGAAATGTAGTTATTTTATTAATAAATAATAAAATATACAATACATTATTAGGATTGGCGCTCCAAACACCATCTCCAACAAACTGTCACTTGCTTAGTGCCAATCTGAATGGTACCGCAATCTCATCTCCTTCACATGTTTATCGAATAACTTAAGAGGTAAGGCCTTTGTAAGCGAGTCTGCTATGTTGTCTAGTCATTGAGCCTTCAAGACCATTATGTCTTTTCGTTCAATAATATCTCTAATTATACGATATTTCTTTTCCACGTGTTTAGACTTGGAATGCATCATCGGCTCCTTAGCCTGCGCAATGGCTCTGCTATTATCATAGTACAGCGGGATCGAATCTACAATACTAGGCACAACGCCAAGTTTTGTGATAAAATTTCTAATCCAAATAGCTTCTTTAGCGGCTTTTAAAGTCGCTATAAATTCTACCTCAGTGGTGGAATCAGCTGTTGAGCCTTGCTTTGAACATCGCCAACTGACTGCACTGCCATTAAGGGTAAATATGTATCTAGATGTAGACTTTCTATCATCTGGATCTCCCTGGAAGTCAGAGTTTGTATAACCCTTAACTTGTAGTTCATTTTCTCATATATAAGAAACTTATCCTTACTACCTTTAAGATATTTCAGGATATGTTTCACGACTGTCCAATGATCATTACCTGGATCAGATTGATATCGGCTAGTCACACTGACGCCAAAACTGATGTCAGGTATCGTATATAGCATAACATATATAATGCTCCCAATACAAGAAGCATATGACAAGTTAGACATCCTAACTCTTTCTTCCTTAATATGAGGTGCTATTTTATTCGAAAGATGTATGCCGTATCGAAAAGGTACATTTGCTGCATTGCAGTTGGTAAAACCATACCTTTATAACATCTTATCTATGTATGTCGATTGCGACAACCCTATAAGCTTCCCAACTCTATCCCGGTAGAGCCTTATACCTAGTATATATGAAGTTTCACCCATATCTTTCATGGAGAATTTCTTGCAAATGTATGTTTTCACATTTTGCATCAATCACATATCATTCCCTATGATAAGGATGTCATCTACATACAAAACCAGGAAAACTATCATGCTCCCACTCACTTTCTTACAAACACATGGTTCTTCCTCATTCTTGATGAATCTAGATAATTTAATTATCTCATCAAAACAATGATTTCAGCTTCGAGATGCCTATTTAAGTCCATTAATAGACTTCTGGAGCTTACAAACCAAGTTTGAAGTCTCACTGGATATGAAACCCTCTGGTTGTTCCATATAGATATCCTCCTCAAGGAATCCATTTAGGAAATTAATTTTCACATGCATTTGCCATATCTCATAGTCGTGATATGAAAAAATGACTAAAAGAATCCTAATGGGTTTTAGCATAGCTACTGGTGAAAAAATTTCCTCGCAGTCAATCCCGGGACATTGAGTATAACCTTTCGCTACCAGTCAGGCCTTAAAGGTTTCCACATTTCCATCGGGCCCTCGCTTTCTTTTGTAACCCATTTACAACTAATAGGTTTAACTCATTCAAGAAGTTCAACTAAGTCTCAGACTTGATTGTCATGCATAGAATCCATCTTGGATTTCATGGCTTCCTACAATTTCCCAAATCGATATCCAATATTACTTCTTTATACGTAGTCAGATATGTTTCTTCCATGAGGAGAACATCAAGACTCACATCAGATGTTTAAAATAATATTTCAGGAGACTTTGATATTCTATTCGACTTATGTAGAACATGTGTTGTAGATCATTCACCTAGTTGGATCTCTGGTTCCATCTCAGGTTCTTTATCATTGGGATCAAACTCATCAAGTTCAATTTTTCTACAATTTCAACTATTTCTCAAAAATTCATTTTCAAAAAAAGTCACAAAACGAACATTAAATACATTTTGTTGCTCATAATCATAGAATTAATATCCCAAAGAGTTTTCAGGATATCCAACGAACCTATATTTATACCTAATTGGAGCTAGTTTATCCCGCTGCGCAACCCTAACGTATGCAGAACAACCCCAAATCTTTAAATATCTAAGACTTTGATTTCTACCGAACCATATTTGATAGGGGGTCGTAGAAACAACTTTTAATGGAACCTATGAAGTATATGGGCAGCAGTAAGTAAAACGTAACCCCAAAGGTAATAAGGAAAATCTGTATAGTTCATCATAGATCACACCATATCCAATAAAATATGATTTCTACGCTCAGACACACCATTATGTTAAGGTGTTCTTGGTGGGCTATATTGGGCAAGAATTTCATTATCCTTTAAATAACTTCTGAATTCTTCACTCATATATTCACCACCTTGATCTGATCGAAGGCATTTGATGAATTTACTGGTTTATTTTTTTAATTCGTTTCAGAATATTTTGAACTTATCAAATGTTTACAATTTATGTCTCATCAAATAGACATATCCAAATCTAAAATTATCATCTGTGAAAGTCACGAAGTATGTTGAACCATCATGAGCGACATGATTTAATGGACCACACACATCACTGTGTATTAGCTCCAATAAATCTTCAGCACGGTGTCTGACACCAAGAAATAGGGCATTTGTCATCTTCCCTTGGATATATGACTCACAAATCGGATAAGGATCTAATGTAAGATTTTCAATCAAACCATCTTTTACCACTTTTGATAGACGTCTAACACATATGTGACCCAATCTCATATGTCATAATTCAGTATTATTTAATTCAGATATTATATTTGTATTTTCCTCTACATTAAGGACATATCTATATGTTTCCAAAACATAGTGACTGTTTGATAAAGAACATTCATATATCAAATAGTTGTCTTTATCATATGAATATAAAGTTTCATCCTTAATATTTATTTTATATCTCTCTTTATTTAATATTGGCAGTGATATTATTTGTCTGATAAGTGAGGGTACATAATAACAGTCATGTAAATCTAATGTACATCTATTAAGGAGATCTAGAACAACCGTTCATATGGCATTGACATCTAATGTCTCGTCATTGCCAACTATAAGCTGGATCTCCCATTTACTTAACCTTCTTTTAACCCTCATGACCTGCATGGAGTTGTAAATATGAGTAGGACTGCCAGTGTCTAACATCCATCCATTATTTGTATCTAAGGCTAATGAAATGTTAATAATAGGAAAAATAAAAGTGTACCTGAGGGTCTTGCTTTTCCTTTTAGCTCTGGACAGTCCTTCTTCCAGTATCCAGACTTCTTGTAATATAGAGATTGATCACGATTTACTTGCAGTTTTGCATCTTTGCGCTTCTTGGAGTTTTTCTTTGAAATCTTCTTATTCCCCATTTTTATTTTCTTTGACTTCCCAGAAGTATTTGAAGAGCCAGCTCTATCATTAGGGTATAAAATGGGGTTATCTTTCCTCAGATAATGTTCTGTCATACGTAACATGTTATAAAATTATTCATAGCTGGCTTGCATCGAGTGCATATGGAAGTTTAACATAAAACCAGCATAAGTTCCAGTAAAAGAAGACATAATCAAATTACAGCCTAACCGTTCATCAATCATAATGCCTTATCATTACAAATATTAGATCTGGTCGATCATGTTCAAAACATAAATGCTGAAAGCTCATCAATCCTTGAGTGTAGCATGGAACAATTCATTAGACCTCCTATATATCTCTATCTCTTGATTTTCCTCGAACAACTCCTTGAGTGTTCGCATAATGCTCCAAGCATCTGGCACCTTTATGTATTGTCTCAGAAAATCTGGAACCATCGATCCTAAAATGTAGGATTTCACCATAAGGTTATCATTCTTCCATTTTTCAAAAGTTTCTCGCTCTTCAGGAGTAGAGTCATGATCGATTTCAACAGGCAGTGAATTGATAGTTACATAGGTTAACTTCTCAAACTCCAAGACATGGTGAATGTTCATTTCCTATTCGAAATAGTTCTCGGCTCCTTTTAGTTTATTAGAATCCAAAAGCCATCTACAAGATAATATTTTAAACAGTAGCATGATATTTTTAATTTCAAAATAATAACACTAATTGATTATAAAATTTTAAATCTATTAGTGCCCTCCTACTACTTTACGTAATTCCGTAATCTCCTTTAACGGAAAAATAGAAATTTGACTATCAAAATTTTATAGCGGGAAGTGGATCCTATGACATTTACTCTAGCCTTACACTATCAACGGTCTTACCATTTATAAATTCATTAGGTAGACCTCCAAGGTCAATCACATTCATGTGACTCATAGTTTGGTCCTGAACCATTTCTTATCCTCACACTATCGACAGTCTTGGATTAAGATGTATTCCAGGTGTATACTTGTCAATGTGCACTAATGAGCTTCGTATGTACACCCTCACAATAATGACGGTATTGGATGATTGCGTTAATTCATCACACTATATTTAATATTTTACAGGAGTGACCTAAGTTGTGAGCACTTATACCGTCACAATAATGACGGTCTTGTATATAAGTAGTAAGAACTTATTCATCTCCGTATTGACAAGACATGCCTTCCAATAATGCTCCAACATTACCAATACTATGACTTAAAATAAATTAATCATCTAATAATGAGAGATTTATGATAATCAAGTCATTAACATAATTAGGTCAAAATTTTAATTTAAAATATGCAATACATATCCAATATGACTTATGCATAATTAAATTACAATACAGAGGCATAGATTCAAATACATGTCAAACATACAACATGTGTTGTGTGGTTAAGCCTTGCTCTGATACCATTCTGTTGGGGCTGTTGCGAAACTCATAGGGTCGGATCGGTGTACCGCGTAACGGAAGTAGGTCTAACCCAATGATATCAGGGATAAGTATATTTTAATATTTTTTAATGAGAACTGCATTCCGATAAGAATATGTAGGAAAAAACAGGGATAAAATCGGAGTCCGGAAACTTTGGAACGGAGAAAATAAAGTTTTAATGTTTATCAGCTCTTGGTGTCGCGAAGCGAAGGATTGAGAGTCGCGATGCCCAAATCTGCGAGAACATTGTGTGAGGGCTCAACGTCTCAGAATCGCGACGCGCAAGGGTGAGAGTCACGATGCCCGGATGTCTGATGCTCAGTGTCGTGACGATGGAAGGTCAGTGTCGCGATGCTCCCCTGTGCAGTGAGCAATTTCAACCTTCAAATTAATCTTAAATACTGTAGGGGTTTATGGGCGAAGGGCGCAGCGGAAGCGCGGTTCGGGCGAAATCGTAATTAATTTTTTTTTCAAATTATCGAATAAATTATTCAATATCTAATATGAATAATTTATTCATGTTTCACCTAAACCTATTTATTCAATATCAAATATTGACATAAATAAAGTTGAAACTTCGCGAAATTTTTACGAAAACTGTTTTTTCCACAAAATGGCCTAAAATGTGTTTTCGACTGAACCGACCACCCGACACTTATGGGGACTTCCCAGGTCAGCCCCAATAGTGTCAGGGCAGTTCATGGGCTGCCCGAACAGTGACGAATTCACTGTTTGGACAGCCGTCACCCGATTGGCTCAAAATCCACCCAGTAACGTCGTTTTTGGCCGTTTTCGCTTATTTTAACTCGGAAATACTTTCCGGCAATTGTTCGAACACCCAAAATGCATCCAAAACATTCATAAGACAACAATTTCATCATAAAATCAGAATCATTTCTAGGTCTAACACAGAAAACGAAATTGTCCAATTTTATACTTTAAATCCAATTTTATCATAAGATTAATCAAATTAATCTTACACCAAAGAAGTCTCATCACACATGAAGAACTCTAGAACAATTCTAGGTTGGTTTAGAGTGGTTCAACAACTCTAGAATGGCAATCATGTTGTCCAACAATAAATTGAACCTAAATTACTTTAATCTAGTTCAATCTTTACTCACACATGCATTATACTTCCAATTCATCCACCAAATCCAAAAAACCACAAATTTGAACAAGTAAAGAAACCCTATAAATATTCTAGGAACACAAGAACAAGAAAAACAATTTTCTAAACTCAAGAATGACAAAGATTACCTTTAATCTCTAAAAATCCTTAAGTTTTTCTTATTTTTCTTCACTTTTTCATCTTGTTTCATCAAACAATATTTGGGTTCTTTTTCTTTTGGTGAAGTTGGCCATGGAGAATATGAAAAACAATTTTTTTCCCTCTCTTATAGTTGACCGAATTTTGGCATAATAGGAGGGGCAATTTTGTCCTTTTAAGCTTTAATTAATTGGATTCAAAATCAAATCAATAATACATGCCACATTGATCCATTTAATAATAGACATGTGTGATAACAATTCTCACAAATGAAAATTATTAAAATAAATTAAATAGAAAGTTAAAGTGGTGACAAATCAAATTTGACACTTTAACCTTAAATTTAATGACAATTGTAACCAATAATAATTAAACATTTTTCATAACAATTATGAAAAAATTTATCAATTAATTATTATTATATATATATGTATTTCATTTACATTAAATAAAAAATACATATATTTAATGGCATGTGTCAAAATCTCATTTGACGAATAATTAATGTGTATCTAATCGTATTATGTATCGAATACAAATACACAATAATTAAGATCGGACAAAATCCCATAATACATGTTTTTATCGTTTAACTAATTAAACGATTCGAATTAACTCATTTAATCCAGTGAAGTATTATGAATAATCTGTATTATTCATGTCGAGTTGCCCAAGTTCTCAACGAGTACACTTCATATTGTAGGACTCTCTAAGTTTAGGTTTATTCGTCACGAAATCCAATTTCATGTCCACAATCCACCCACTCATGGATTATGACGACCACAGATAATCTCGTTAAACTATGCAAGCCGAGGTCATAACATACGTATAATCCCTCCATCACAGGCTATCTGTATTATACCTGGGATATAGATAACAACGTCAAATCTGTTTGGTATAATACAGTCGACTTTCAATTTACGATCTCTAAATAACACTCGGAACTAATTTCCGAAGTCATACCACAGTCATGGATTTACAAGATCGTAAACATGTGAGGATGCATTGCCATGTACACAGGACTGACGGATCCTGTCATGATACGCACTGGATATTATGAGCATCAGTCCACACCCAACGAACAGGCGGATGTCTGATCATGAATAGATCGTTGACGTGACTGCCATCAAAGTGTGGAGTCTAACTCATATATCCCACTGTGGTATCTCAAGTCGAAGAACCACTATGCTCGCTCAACTCGAGAAGGTTCTTATTGACGTTAGTATACCATCTATTAGGAAACCTCCAGTGAGTTGTTCAGTGTTTTATCAAATAAACACCTACATGTCTATACGAGTCTCCCGAGACACATGGTTCATTGGAATAAATCATCGGACTAAGTCACGATATATGACATGTACTGGTCTCAACGGATTTTACTAACCGGCCCGTGTTAGTAAATCTTGACCAGGAACTTTATTTAAGGATATACAACTAATAATGCGCTTCCCAATGTCAATTACAAACTACATTGTAACTGCGCACTATACTGTAAATCCTAGGGTCTTTGTCTGATATACACGTATCACTGAACCAGATTCAGTTTCGATCTAATCGTAATCAGATATCTAATCGCAATTAGATCGAATAAGCGTATAAAAGACAAGGGTGCTACCAATAATTAGTAATATTATGGAAAATATAATTGCTCATATTTATGAATCGGACATAAATACGATCCGGATTTGCACTTCGAGCACCAACCCTAACAAATACTTCCAATTTTCTCCTATCATTTCAATAACCTTATAACCAATTTTAACATCAAAATCAACCACAACACATGTTATACAACTAACATACATGTATTATAAATGCATAAATGCATTTGTTTGAATAAAAACACAAACCAATTTATAATCCCATTATGAAATGTCTCATGAATAATTCTAGTTCACCTAACGATGGTCAAGTGATTTTAGAATGGTAGCCATAACTCTAAGCTTTAATATATAGTTTCAAACTCTTATTAATTGTTTCATGTCCAACATGAACATATTTGACATAATTACAAGCATATTGTGTTTATACTTCCAAATGATCATATCACAATTCATTAACCTTATTTCAATTTTAAACTATGTAATCATGCATCCAATACATAATTCATCAATATATGTCTCACTAATGAAAACTCACTAATGAAGAATATAGCTTAGGAGAATATTAAACATTACCTAGTAAGCTTGATATAAAGATCCAATATCATTCTCCTTTGTTGAAATGGTTGGAGAACTTCCCAGGTTTATAAGCTTGACTTCAAGATCCAATCTTGATTCCAATGCTAGCAAGCTTCACTCCAAGCAAAACTTAGACAATTTTTAATTAATAAAAGTTCTAATCAACTTTTATGTGGGCTTAATCTAATTTGTCCAAATATGTATAATTAGGTGTGAATAATCACCTTTGTCTACCATTTTTATTTAATCCAATTAAATCAAGACAATGCTTAATTAATGGATTAGTTACATGTCTTCCACTTTGATTTAATTCAATTAAATCAAGCCAAAAACACATATAATTACATATTTGAAATTACCAAAATATTCTCAAATGGTAGGGATATTTATGAATTTACAATTAAACCATTGTGTAATTATTGAATTAATCCAATTAATCTAATTAAGTAAAAGTAAATAATCAATGTTATCCAATAACACTTGATTATCTTAGTTGATAATTATAATGTCGAATATTATCTTTTATCAAAATTAATCGATTACCTAAGTGCTCAACGAATATACTTTATAGTGAGACTCTATAAGTTCAGGCATGTTCGTTATATAAGCCTACCTAGTATGTACGCAATTCGGCCACCTCCGAATTCACGAAAAACACGAACGACCTTTCTGAACTATACAAGTCGAGGTCATCACATTTTTTTTATCAATCCCTTTCGTCGTAGGCTATTCGAGTTGTTCTTAGGAAACATAGAATACATCGTCAAGTTTCCGAGGCGCACATCTTATGTCAACATGTCCACGATTCTTTATAACTAATCAGAAACCATTTCTGATATATGTGATTCACCTTAAGATATCAATTTTGGCCTTATAAAACATATACGGGCCAACGAATCCTATCTTGATTCGTACTTAAATAATCAGTGCATCGGTCCACAGCCAACAAACATCTAAAGGCTAGACCATGAAAGATTTCTGACATACATGACATCAAAGTATGGAAGATCTCACACAAAATCAATGTTATCTTATAGTCAAATGATTACATATGCTACTCAACTCGAGGAGATTCCTATTGACAGTGGTGTGTACTTCCAACTATTAGGAAACACATGCGAGTAATTTAGTATTCGGTCCAACCAATACCCACACGTCTACACAAGCTTCCAAAGCTCATGGTATATCGGGTTAAACCATTGGAACTCCAATTTTAATATACGACATGTGCTAGTCTTCTAGGTTATATGAATTTGACCGTATTCCAAAACCAACGACTATGAATATTTACTTTAAGAATAGTTTATAATAGTAATATTATCCCAATGTCGGACCACCTAGTGTCCAGTATTACTACAAGATTGTTCTAAGGTTGATGTCATTCTTAGCATATTTATACATCAATCTAATATGCATAATGACAATACTATTAATAAGGTATGAAATAAAAATGTAGTTATTTTATTAATAAATAATAAAATGTACAATACATTATTCGGATTGGCGTTCCATGCACCAACTCTAACAGATTTAACTATGTACCAACTCAACAATATTAGAATGACATCAAACATATTTTACTTCATCTTTAGGGGATAAAAGACTTGGAATTATTTTATTCAAATATGCTAGCATAAAATCTAGGTTTTGTTGGTTATGTTGATGCATGATATCTCTCCGACTTTCATAAAAACATGTTCATAGATAAGCAAGTAGAGAATGTCTATGGTAAGGTCACTTATCCGTCATATTTAGAGCAATGCAACTTAAATTCTGTTACAAATATCCCAATCGTGATATATGAAGACAATAATGCTTCTATTGCACAAATTAGAAGTTAGTAAATCAAGGAAGACAAAACTAAGCACATCTTATCAAAGTTCTTCTACATTCACGAGCTCCAACAGAGCAAGCAAATTGACGCCAATATTTCAGAAGTTTGTACATAACATTGACATGTGTTGACTTAGCTGATTATCTTGATAATTCCTTTTAAGGGGGGAATATTTCATCAAGGGGAACATTTTATTGAAATGAACAGTTACAGTTAAATATAGATGTTTTATACTCTTTTTCATTCGACCAGATTTTGTCCCATTTGATTTTACTGGTAAGATTTTAATAAGAGAATATTATACACATCCAAAGGTCAAATAAATTGTGTGAAATTAAAGTTATAAGGTCTAAGAGGGAGTGTTGTAAATGTGAGTGGTCCATTTACTTTAGTATTATTTGTATTCTATTTCGACTCTTTATAACTTATCCAATAATATTTGAGGATAATAATCTCACTCTAATCTCTTTATAAATAGAGAGTAACTCCTATAAATTTATTTAATCTACTAATAAAAGTATGCAAGATTATAAAGTATTTTATTTTCTCCTATTTTATAACAATGGGAGTTTTTTTTCACTTTAATACGTAAATTTATTTGGTATTTGGTTAGAACGAGAAGAGAGAATAGGAGATGAAATAAGGATGAAATTTAATTCATTATTTGGTTTGTACGTGAAATTTGAAGAGAAAATGAAATTACGTATTTTTTAAAGATAAATTTACCCCTATTGTACTAGACTATAAATATTTATTATTAAATTTATTAAAAAATTATAAAACTATAAATTAATTATCTAAAAAATAAATTATTATTTTAATTTGAAACTAAAATTTTATTTTATTTTACATAAACTAAATTTCACCAATAAGGAAGAGTTAAACTCATGCTGCCTTATAATCATCATTAAGAGTGTGTTTGGTTGGGGGGTTTTGGAGGGGAGGGGAGGGGAGGGGAGAGATTATTTTATATTATGTTTGTTTGGTTCAATTTTTTAGAGGGGATGTGATGGGAGGATAGGAGAGCAAAATCCCTCATAGGCCAATTTTAGCTCCCCTCCAAAAGTGGGGGGTTTTGGAGGGGAGAGAAAGTGAACAATTAAAATTTTAAATATATTGACTAAATTATCCATACTTATACATTAAAATCCAAAATTGTCCTAATTACAAATCTCTTTTATATTTGCTTCACCATTCAATTCTTCTAATTCTCTTCTCTTATATTTGTTTTAATTTTATTTTTAATAACACGTATTATGTAGAGTTTTTAATTTTAATTTTTGTTTAATTTAAAGATAATATAAGCCTATATTGTTTTAATTTTATTTATAAAAGGCTACAATGATAAAATAGTAAATTAGTTTTAAAATCTCTCCCCTCCCTTATTGAACCAAACATATATCTAATTAAAAACTCTCTCATCCCCTCCCCTCCCCTCCGTTGAACCAAACACATACCCCTCCTCTCCCCTCACCTCCCCTCCCCTCCATTAAAATCCCTCCCCTCCCCTCCCCTCCCCTCCCCTCCGTTGAACCAAACAGACCCTAAGACAATAGAAAACATTTTGCGTGGCATTATCACAAGCAATTAAAATGGCGGTGACTCTAAGTTGTTCTATCATTGTAAGGTCATTAAAGCTAAGAAATGTCATTACTAGATAAACAAATACCTAATGTGGCTTTCTTAATGCCAGTCAAGAATATCGAGACATGAACTAATTCAAGTTAATTCTTACTGCATAAGAAACTATTCTATCTAAAGTATTATATCCTAAAAGGGATATTATCTAGATTATCTATCATGACTTAGAAACTAAGTCATTAACCATCTTGATTTTTCAAGTATTCCAAATACCAGTTTCTTTAAAACCTTATTAAGGTGGGATATTCCATAAAATGTCAAACACTTTAAATTTAATCAAATTAAAAGAAAGCATGCATGTATCAAGTAAAGAAAAGAACAAATATTAGATTTAAAGGGCTAATCATATCGGGGTGTCCAGAATTAGACTCGCTCTGATACCATTTTGTAGGGGTTTTAAGGGGGAATATCGGTAACGCAGCGGAATCGCGGAAAATCAAAATTTTCCGGTTTCAAAACTTTTTCTCGGATCAATTAAATAAAATTATTTATTTAATTATCCAATTATAAAATTCTGAAAAATTACACAAGAAATCAAATTTATTGGTAATTACCGAATTACCCCAAAACATTATAAATTGATCATTTTAGTCCAAAAGTTGTCAAATACAATTTTGGATGATTCTAAATCATTTCTAAAATGTTTTTCAACACATCTAATGCATCAAAATCAGATTTCACACAAATCCCCAATTTTTGAGCTAATGCCGTGAGCCACCCAAAATTTTCAATTAATTGTAATTTGGTCCCTTTAGTTCAAAACATGCCAAGATCAAATCCAATCAACCTAAAATTTTACATGCATCATATTCATACCATAATACATCATATATATGAAAAGCCCCAAATTTGGAGTGGGTTAAGAACCCTAATTTTCCAATTTCATCAAATTGTCCAATTTCACCAAATTTACAAAATCTAACACTTTAATCCATTCAATACTTCACCAATCTAGCCTCACCACTTTGAAACAACTCTAGAACAATTCTAGGTCACCAAGGAGTGGCTTACCAACTCTAGAATGGCAACTTGATTTTCTAAAAATCAAAAGTAAAGCTTTGAAACCATTTCAACCTTACTTACATGCATCAATCTCTCATTCAAGATCACAACCATAAAAACACAAACTATAAGAGTAGAGATAACATCAAAGCATCACAAAATGAAGCTAAGCATGTTAGAAACATATTTCATGTTGAAGACATTAAAGAAAGACTTACAAAAATAAGCTTTTTCAAGCCTTTTCTCTTTGAACTTCAAGTTTTGCTCTCAACTCTCTTTTATGTTATTTTGGTCTCAAATGAACTTGTTAAACCCTAAAAGATGAAACAAAATAATATATACTCCACAAATTTAGCCTTGGCCGAAATTTAAGGTGTATATACAAATATCTAGATATTTTTCATTTCATTTAATTTTGCTTTATCAACTTGCTTTAATCATCATCAAACCATTTAATGATCTAAAGTAAGTCAACAAAAGCAACTCAAAAATATAACAATTATATTCATTTAGGTATATGGCCGAAAATTACACTTAAAATTAAAGAAATGATATTTCAATTTTAAACATTTTAAACAAATATCAAATAAGTCAAATCCAATTTGACTACCATTTCATTTACTTTAAAGTCAACAATAAATACTTATAATCATTTCCTAACTTTATCATTTGGTGAGATATTTATATTTTAATTATATTAATCATTTAACAATTAAATAATTAAATAATTAATTAAATACAAATATCTCAAATATATGTATTAATTTACTTTAAATATCTCAAATACATATATTAATGATATATGTCAACTACCTTTATTTGAAAATTTATTAATGTGTATTTAATAATATCATATATTAAATACAAACACACATTAATTAGGAAATGACGGTTCGGCCCGTTCGCATGTATATTTCGTTTAACGTTTAAACTATTTATAAATAATCATCATTATTCATAAAAGTTGCCCTTATGCTCTACGAGTATATTTCATTAGTGAGACTCTCTAGATTCAGGTATATCCGTCACAAAATCCAATTTCGTGTCCATAATTTACCCACCCGTAAATTATGACGACCACAGATAAACTAGCTGAATCATACAGGTCGAGGTCATTGCATACGTATAATCCCTCCGTCACAGGTATCCGGATAATACCAGAGATATAGATGTAAACGTCAAATCTCTATAGATATTATCCCATCGAAGTATCTATTAGCAATCTCTAAATAACATTCGGAACTCACTTCTGAAGTATACTGTGGCCACAGATTTAACAGACTGCTAATCATATATGGACTACATATGCTCTGTACACAGAACTGACAGATCCTATCTTGATACACACCAGATATCCTGAGGATCGGTCCACACCCAACGAACAGGCGGAGGTCTGATCTAAATAGATCGGTGACGTGACTGCCATCTAAGTGTGGAGGATGTCTCATACATCCACAGTGGTATCTCAAGTCGAAGGACCACTATGCTACTCAACCCGTGAAGATTCTTATTGACGTTGGTATACCATCCATTAAGAATCTTCGGTGAGTCGTTCAGTGTTTATCCATTATAAACACATACACGTATATACGAGTCTCCCTAGACTCATGGTTCATTGGGATAAACCATCGGACTAAGTCTCGATATACGACATGTACTAGTCTCAACGGATTTGACTAACCAACCCGTGTTTGTAAATCTTGACCAGGAACTATATTTGATAATATACATTTGCCAGTGACACTTCCCAATGTCAATTACAAACTACCTTTGTAACTGTGTACTGCATTATATATTATCGGGCCTTTGTCTAATATATACATATCACTAAACCACATTTAGTTTCAATCTAATCGTAATCAGATCGAATACGTATATAAAAACAAGAGGTGTAACCACTAAGAAAGTAATATTATGGAAAAATTGGATGTTCGTATTCATGAATCAGACATAAATACGGTCCGAATTGGCGCTCTGAGCACCAACCCCAACATAAAGAGGGGATCCAATATCACACAGCACAACTCTATGTCACCAGAGCTCTCATAACCGCCAACCTATAGCCCTCACGGCGGCTCACAGGTATCAAGGTAACCCTGAACCTTGCTCCTCCATTATTTACAGCTCGTCTTCACTACTGACTTGAGCATCGGAGTGCCCCCGGCACCCACCACACCGGTGGCCAGTACTCCCGCTCACTTTACCTCTGTTTTGCAGGATCGCTAATGCCTCATCCTTATAAATTCTCGATTGTGGACCTCAGGCGAAATATAGCGTCCACAATTTGGCGCCCACCGTGGGGCCTTAGCGATTCATAGCAGACAAAGATCTCTCAGTCTACGGTTCCTAAAACACAGCCAACCATGGCTTCTAGCAGTGAGCAGACACCAGATCCTATGACTACGCATCTGATCATACTCCAAGAACGATTACGCGCCTTAGAAGAAGAGAGTCAAGCCATGCGAAGTTCCAATATAACCCTCTAGAAGAAACTGGAGCAAATCTCTTCAACCTCCCAACAACCTGATTCTCCAGACCATCCCATCAATCCTACAATCCCCACCAATATCCTGGGGGCATTCAACAATGTGGCAAGCGAGAATCCGCCATTGGACAACAATCTACCAAATCAAGAAAGAAGTCGACATATCTCCTCAACCGACCAAGCACGGCAAGTTGCCTCCACCATGCGTAAGGAAATGAAAGAGTTCAAAGATGCAATTCTCTCCAGCCTACCTAGTGTCAGACTACCAGTGAGAAAAAGCCGAGCTGGCACAATATCATATACACCATTTTTGGAGACCATCACTTCAATTGAGCTACCAAGGAAGTTCAGTCATCCAGATATGAAGATGTATGATGGATCAACTGACCCGGATGACCATGTTGTCCATTACAAATACAAGATGTTATCAACGGGTATATGCAAAGGATTTGGAGAAACATTAGCTGGTCCTGCCATCACTTGGTTTATCAATCTCCCATACAGATCCATCGAGTCTTACCAACAGCTAGCAGACAAATTTGTGGAGCATTTCACAAGTTCTTGCAAGCTTGAAAAGACCACCAATGACCTTAATGCCATCCAACAACAGAGAGGGGAGTCCTTGCGAAGCTACGTGGCTCGCTTCAATAAAAAAAGTATAACAATCCCAGATCTCTGTCAGCCTACTGCAGTGGAAGCATTTAGAAATGGATTACTTTCAGAAAGTAAACTCTATAAAAAGCTCACTAAATTTTGATACTACACTATGGATCAAGCCATGACTCGAGCCCACATTGAGATTAGGTGGGAGGAAGATAAAAGGAACAATAAGAGAAGAAGCTCCACCAACCATGACAATGAAAGAAGTTTGAATTCTCCCAAGCGACATAATAAATGATGTGCTAGTAATACTTCTCAATAAGATATCACCTGATGTAATTAGACAAAAAAAATGGGGGGCCAGAAGCCACCTATTGTTGCTTTGGGGACATCATAGCTTCCCAAACAAGTATTCATTGGTAACTTTAAAAGAAAATGACATTCACAAAACAACAACTTAGGGAGAAACCAATTTGCTCAAATCGAGCACATAAAAAATCATCAAACCCAATCGATATACTTCTTCCATTCGACATGAGAATACCCCCATATTCTTCCAGCATACCCAACCGACTAAGAAGTATTCTCTAGTAATTATAGACAGTGGTTTCGCCCGAGGTCCACAATCAAGAATTTGTAGTAGGGGGCGCTAGCGATCCTGCAAAACAAAGATGTAGAGTGAGCGGGAGTATTGCCCCACCGTTGTGTGGTGGGTGCCGGGGGCACTCCGACGCTCAAATCAGTGATGGAGACGAGCTGAAAGTAATGAAAAAGCAAGGCTAAAGATTACCTTGATATTCGTGATCTGCCGTGAGGGCGGTTGATGTGAGATACTGAGAGTTATGGAGTAAATATGGTTTGAGCTATGAGTAGAAGAGCTCCAATGTCCCCTCTCTTCTGGTCTTTGGTTCCTCTTATAGGTGATTCCAGGTGGGACTCATGAATGCCTCAATTTTACGTTTTGGGTTTTGTGGGTGCTTGTAACAGTCGAGTCATGTAGGTTGCAGTTATAGGTAGTCATGAGGCAGGTAGTTATGAGTCTGGACGTTTCATAGGTTTGGCATTTATAGGGGTTCATGTATTGGTCTTTGGGTATGGTGTTTCTCCGAGCCTGGGCCTGCACAATATTTTTGGGTTCGGTTAGGGGATTCCAGGGGTGCATTTAGTAGTGGGCCTGAGGCGAAAGGTCGAAATTACCCTTGGGCCAAATTTGGCCCAAACAGTTTGTCCCCTACTCTCTAAGTCAAGGAGTCATTGGCTTGGAGAGTAATTGACGCATGAGTCGCTTGGGATGATGCCATATTATGTTGGTGTACTCGAGCGTTGATGCTGCCTACTAATTGAACCAAACGAGTGTCAAGTTATCAACTTGAGTCTACAAGAGCCATTGGGGAAGTACCCAGTCGTCCGAGCCAGATGATGGTTGGGATAATGAACTCGACTCTACTAGAGCCAATGGGGAAGTACCCAATCAATTGGACCAGATGAAGGTCAGAATATTAGTCATACGACATTTGCCTTCCATGTCTACAAGTTTACTCGAAATGAGTCTATGGGGGATGTCCCCAGTCGACTGGACTTGATGAGGCCAGGAAGATAATAGTCATACGACATGTGTAATCCATGTCTACAACTTGACTCGACATGAGTCAATGGGGGATGTCCCCAGTCGACTGGACTTGATGAGTCCAGGAAGATATAAGTCATACGACTTGTGATAATCCATGTCTACAACTTGACTCGACATGAGTCAATGAGGGATGTCCCCAGTCGACTAGACTTGATGAGGCCAAGAAGATAATAGTCATACGACATGTGTAATCCATGTCTACAACTTGACTCGACATGAGTCAATGAGGGGATGTCCCCGGTCGACTGGACTTGATGAGTCCAGGAAGATATAAGTCATACGACATGTGTTAATCCATGTCTTTGACTCGATATGAGTCCATGGGGAATGTCCCCAGTCGACTGGACTTGATGGGACCAGGAAATTATAAGTCATATGACATGTGTAATCCATATCTTCAACTTGACTCGACGTGAGTCCGGGGGATGTCCCCGGTCATCTGAACCAGATGAAGGTTCAGGATAAACCTCATACTACGGGTCGAAGAACCAGTAGAGTCTTTAATGTTGTTTAGACCATATGAAGGTCTATGAAAGTCTTCACTCCACAAACCTGACGAAGGTCCAACAGTCTTTCCTTATCATACTACTAGACCTGCTGAAGTTCTATGAAGGTCATCACACACTCTCCTGATAAGGGTCTATGTGACTACGGTCGTACGGACTTTGTCGAATGGACTTGACAAAAGTCTAAGAAGGTCACATTTCACATTCTACTAGACCTGAGGAAGGAAAATGTGGATTCTCATTCCTCACTCCACAAGTCCTGATAAAGGTCATTGAGGGTATAATTCCTCTTTATACAAGGCTTGTAGTCTGAGACCATGAAACTATGGTCGAATGCTCTTATGTCTTATGAAAATCTTTATAACCCGACGGAGGTTATGACATTATCTTTTTTACTAGTCAGTGACTATTTCCAAGTTGAATGGATGTAATAGATGGGCATTATCCTTTTTGTCGAATGGACTAGTTGTCCGATGTAAAAGATGTTGTCCATGGGTATAGAAGTGTATGAAGTAGTAAGGTACCTCTTGCCTAGGGTAACTGATGGTTTCCTGTTAGAATAATGTTGGTTGATCAATCTGCTGGTTCCTTCTCTAAACTTGGGCAGATGAGGTTCTTCCATTTGCTTTGGTGGAATCCAGATCCGTTCCTTTTTTGAATGCATTTCCTTCTCGTTGTAAGCCATCCACATCACTTTCTTCATTAACAACGAGCTAGGTCATTGACTTTCACGCCAAGATTAACAGCCATGTAACTGAACTTGAAAAAATGAGAAAAATCATAAAGCAGTTGAGTCGACCCGACATGTTCTTTATCGAACAACTCAACAACTATTGGTGTGTTCTACTTCATTTTGGACAGTGAAACCCGGGTTCACTTGGCATCCAGAACTGAGTCGATTCCGCATTGATTCAGCTATGTTCTGACTCATTGGCTTTAACTGGAACCCAGTCATGCACATGCGGGCCTGCTACTTGCCAAACACCTCGTATCTCTCCACACGGTCCCTCCCTTCACAAGCAACCGAGTTAGCTAATTTACAACCTAGCCATTCCTCAACTCTAGCTCGGTCTATGTCGTCTCTTGGAGCGGTCGACTCGATGGAGTCTAACTACGAGTCGTAATACGCACACGCCTTGTTTACCCGGGCCACAAACAGTGTCGTATTGGTGTTCATTTTTTACTCCACTAACGACACTACGCTGGGTGTCAAGCCCTTCACGTGCCGGAGCTACCCGTCTCCTAGATTCTCCATTAACAAGCTTTCGACCGGTGTTCGAAATGGCTTGAAAGTAAAATTAACAGCAATGACTTCATCAGGCTCGCAATTGAGTGAGTCGCGACTCAGGTCACCGAATTTCAAACAGATTGCTACGTTGATGATGAAGACGAAGACATCATGATTTCTGCCAAACCATACGTTTGGGGCTAAAGGTTACGGCTCTTCCAATCGACATTCATGGTTTCCTTTATTTCACGTGGGAACAACTCATATATGCACAAAGGTAACAGAGTGTCGTATGGTCTGTCATGTGGACTAGCCTTCGGTAGCTTTGCATCTGCTACTGAATCTTTGCATCGCCGTGTCGAATGGGATTGCTCATGGTCGTGAAACTAATTTGTTTGGAGCACATGATGGGCATCATTCATAAATCTATAATTGAACTAGATGTCGAGTGAACTTTTGAGATATGCATGTTCAATGATTTTTGGGTTTGTCGAGTCGAATGCGATCTTCGTTCAAAACCAGTTTTTATATGTGTCGTCTGAGGTAGAGTCATCAGAATCATTCTCTTTTCTGGAATCAGCAGTCTGGTTCTGCCCTTCAGGTGATGATATATAATATTTTGTCAGTTGGTTGACTGAAAGAGTGAGGTCATAGGCAAATACTGCTTGTGTATTTTTTTACAATCACCTCAATTCCTTCACCGAGTTGCAAGATCGATTTTGATTGAATACCTCTTCTAAATGAATGCTTTCACAGTGATTCTGAGTCTAAATCGACACTTGACTTGCTTTTAGAGTTTCCATTTCTAGGTTGTCCTTCTACATCGAAGTTTAAGGTCCTTCTACATGACTTCTTGGAAAGCTTGGGTTTTTCCAGATCATCAGATATCCCGGCTACCTCTGTGGGTGTAGATGTTGAGTCTTTGTTGAGTTCCTTTCGCACACATTTCCTTTTTCCCATTCGATGTTCCTTAGAATAATTAGGCTGTGGGTCGATGACTTTAAGGTCATCACTGCATCTCCTTTGCCAAGCTATTCTGTCGATGCAAAAAAGGTTATTTGCATGTGACTCTGGATCTAAATCAAAAGTCGACTTGCATGTAGAGTGTTCATTTCTAGGCTGTTCTCGCAAGCCAAAATTCAAGGCCGTACAGAATTCCTTGGTAGGCTCAAACATCTTCATGTCAATGGGTGCTGCAGTTGCTTCTTGTGGGGAAGTGTTCTCTGTATTGATTCCCCTTCTGCGCACATACTTCTTCTTAACTATTGGATTTTGTTTAGAAGCAGTAGGATTTCGAGTCATCTGCTTGTATTGGATTGTGAATCTAGGGTTTCGAATTAGTAACAATTGGGACATGTCGAACACTAAGAAACAAGAAATGGTCGACGATCTAGCAGATCAATCGAACTGCAATGATTACACCAACGCGTCATCGGTATCTTCATCCGACGTCGAGATCTCGACTTCGACAGTCGGATCGCGGGAGAGATTAGGCTGATGGAGCGATTGACGGATATCTTCGTGGAAGAAGGAGATGGAGATTTGCTACTTCAATGTAACGATCGTGAAGATAGAATTTTGCTAAGGCTACAGGCTCTGGGTATACAAGTCTTGGGATCTTGTCGCGCCGATGAGAGATTAAAGCCATTTGTGAAGTCCAACGCGTCTAGTGGAGGCCGCCGAAGATAGGTTGTGGTCCGGATAAATACTGGTACATGACCGAAGAGAATACATGACATAACACAATACAAGAATTGATGAAGTTGTAAGAGGATTTTCACTCTACCAATCATGACAGAAATCCTTGAGGCCTTCACTCTTTACTAGACCTGGTAAAGTTGATTGGGAAGTTGAGGCGATTTACTCCAGTTCTTACGGGGAGTTGTATCGGAGTCTCATGGCTTGACTCTCTTCTTCTAGGGTGCGTAATCATTCTTGGAGTATGGCTAGCTGTGTGGTCACAAGATATGGTGTTTGCTTGCTGCTAGAAGCCATGAGTGATTGTTCGTTTGTGAATAGTAGAATGAGAGATATTCGCCTGCTATGAACCGCTAGGGCCCCACGGTGGGCGCCAAATTGTAGACACTGGTTTTCGTCCGAGGTCCACAATCAAGAATTTGTAGTATGGGGCGCTAGCGATCCTGCAAAACAAAGATGTAGAGTGAGCGGGAGTATTGCCCACCGGTGTGGTGGGTGTCGGGGGCACTCCGACGCTCAAATCAGTGATGGAGACGAGCTGAAAGTAATGAAAAAGCAAGGCTAAAGATTACCTTGATATTCGTGATCTGCCGTGAGGGCGGTTGATGTGAGATACTGAGAGCTATGTAGTAAATATGGTTTGAGCTATGAGTAGAAGAGCTCCAATGTCCCATCTCTTCTGGTCTTTGGTTCCTCTTATAGGTGATTCCAGGTGGGACTCATGAATGCCTCAATTTTCATACGTTTTGGGTGCTTGTAACAGTCGAGTCATGTAGATGCAGTTATAGGTAGTCATGAGGCAGGTAGTTATGAGTCTGGACGTTTCATAGGTTTGGCATTTATAGGGGTTCATGTATTGGTCTTTGGGTATGGTGTTTCTCCGAGCCTGGGCCTGCACAATATTTTTGGGTTCGGTTAGGGGATTCCAGGGGTGCATTTAGTAGTGGGCCTGAGGCGAAAGGTCGAAATTACCATTGGGCCAAATTTGGCCCAAACAGTAATGTCATCCACTCCAGACTACATGGAAAGATTATCATATTCTTCATACGATAAGGTGGATGGCCATCTGGTTACATAGAAGAATTGTTATCATTTTCATACGACATTGAAGGACTTACCATATTCAGACGACTGAAAGGATTTTCATCTCCTCCATATGACATGCATGGATTGCCTTCAACTCCATACTACATGGAACAAGGCACGTCCCTTCAGTGGAAATATTTTTCCTCACATTCACCCCATATGATGAAGAGATATACTTGGCATGAGGAATATGTCTCAGTCGATAATACCCGAATGAAGACTTTGCGTGGATATCATAGTCGACAATACATGTTTGGAGACTAGGCGTGAGGAGGATGTCAAAATGGACTATACTCAAATGAAGACTTGGCATGGACATCCCAGTCGACATTACCAGGTATGACTTGCACTTTTTATAGTTGACATTACAATTTATAGTTTGGGACTTGTTATTGGTGTCTCAGTCGACATTACAACATATAGTTTGATAATTGTTATGGATGTCCCAATCGACATTATAACATATAGCTTGGTAATTGTTATTGGTGTCTCAGTCGAAAATACAATATGTGGCTTGGCACTTGTTGAGTATCCCACTCGACACTACATGTATGGAGAATTGGTATTAGGATATCCCACTCGACACTACATGTATGGGGTGATAATATCCCAGTCGACATTACCAGACTTGGCAAGGATATCCCACTCGACACTATATGTATGGAGACTCAGCATGAGGAAGATGTCTCATTTGACACTACACGTGTGAAGCTTGACACTTGTTAAGGATCTCATTCGACACTACACGTGTGAAGCTTGGCACTTGTTAAGGATCTCATTCGACACTACACGTGTGAAGCTTGGCACTTGTTAAGAATCTCAGTCGACACTACTATGTGAAGCTTGGCGCTCGTTAAAGATCTCATTCGACACTACATATATGATCTTGTAGAATAAGGAATGAAGACCCCCATTGACCTTTGTCATGTCTTATAGAATGAGGAATGAGAACCCTCATGGACCTTCATCAGGTTCATTCGACCGTAGTCTCATGGTCTTCAGGTGACATGGTCTCAGACTACAAGTCCTGTAGAATGAGGAATTATACCCTCATTGACCTTTGTCAGGTCTTGTAGAATGAGGAATTATATCCTCATTGACCTTTGTCATGTCATGTAGAATGATGAATGAGAACCCTCATGGACCTTCATCAGGTTCATTCGACCGTAGTCTCATGGTCTTCAGGTGACATGGTCTCAGACTAGAAGTCCTGTAGAATGAGGAATTATACCCTCACTGACCTTTGTCAGGTCTTGTAGAATGAGGAATTATATCATCATTGACCTTTGTCAGGTCTTGTAGAATGAGGAATGAGAACCTTCATGGACCTTCATCAGGTTCATTTGACCATAGTCTCATGGTCTTCAGACGACATTGTCTCAGACTACAAGTCCTGTAGAATGAGGAATTATACCATCATTGACCTTGTCAGGTCTTGTAGAATGAGGAATTATATCCTCATTGACCTTTGTCATGTCTTGTAGAATGAGGAATGAGAACCCTCATGAACCTTCATCAGGTTCATTCGACCGTAGTCTCATGGTCTTCAGGCGACATGGTCTCAGACTACTAGTCATGTAGAATGAGGAATTATACTCTCATTGACCTTTGTCAGGTCTTGTAGAATGAGGAATTATATCCTTATTGACCTTTGTCAGGTCTTGTAGAATGAGGAATGAGAACCTTTATGGACCTTCATCAGGTTCATTTGACCATAGTCTCATGGTCTTCAGACGACATGGTCTCATACTACAAGTCCTGTAGAATGAGGAATTATACCATCATTGACCTTTGTCAGGTCTTGTAGAATGAGGAATTATATCATCATTGACATTTGTCAGGTCTTGTAGAATGAGGAATGAGAACCCTCATGGACCTTCATCAGGTTCATTCGACCATAGTCTCATGGTCTTCAGGCGACATGGTCCCATACTACAAGTCCTGTAGAATGAGGAATTATACCCTCATTGACCTTTGTCAGGTCTTGTAGAATGAGGAATTATATCATCATTGACCTTTGTCATGACTTGTAGAATGAGGAATGAGAACCCTCATGGACCTTCATCAGGTTCATTCGACCGTAGTCTCATGGTCTTCAGGTGACATGGTCTCAGACTACAAGTCCTGTAGAATGAGGAATTATACCCTCATTGACCTTTGTCAGGTCTTGTAGAATGAGGAATTATATCCTCATTGACCTTTGTCATGTCTTGTAGAATGAGGAATGAGAACCCTCATGGACCTTCATCAGGTTCATTCGACTGTAGTCTCATGGTCTTCAGGTGACATGGTCTCAGACTAGAAGTCCTGTAGAATGAGGAATTATACCCTCAATGACCTTTGTCAGGTCTTGTAGAATGAGGAATTATATCTGACCTTTGTCAGGTCTTGTAGAATGAGGAATGAGAACCTTCATAGACCTTCATCAGGTTCATTTGACCGTAGTCTCATGGTCTTCAGACGACATAGTCTCAGACTACAAGTCCTGTAGAATGAGGAATTATACCCTCATTGACCTTTGTCAGGTCTTGTAGAATGAGGAATTATATCCTCATTGACCTTTGTCATGTCTTGTAGAATGAGGAATGAGAACTCTCGTGGACCTTCATCAAGTTCATTCGACCGTAGTCTCATGGTCTTCAGGCGACATGGTCTCAGACTACTAGTCCTGTAGAATGAGGAATTGTACCCTCATTGACCTTTGTCAGGTCTTGTAGAATGAGGAATTATATCCTTATTGACCTTTGTCAGGTCTTGTAGAATGAGGAATGAGAACCTTCATGGACCTTCATCAGGTTCATTTGACCGTAGTCTCATGGTCTCCAGACGACATGGTCTCATACTACAAGTCCTGTAGAATGAGGAATTATACCATCATTGACCTTTGTCAGGTCAGGTCTGTAGAATGAGGAATTATATCATCATTGACCTTTGTCAGGTCTTGTAGAATGAGGAATGGGAACCCTCATGGACCTTCATCAGGCTCATTCGACCATAGTCTCATGGTCTTCAGGCGACATGGTCTCAGACTACAAGTCCTGTAGAATGAGGAATTATACCCTCATTGACCTTTGTCAGGTCTTGTAGAATGAGGAATTATACCATCATTGACCTTTGTCAGGTCTTTTAGAATGAGGAATGAGAACCATCATGGACCTTCATCAAGTTCATTCGACCATAGTCTCATGGTCTTCAGACGGCATGGTCTCAGACTACAAGTCCTGTAGAATGAGGAATTATACCGTCATTGACTTTTATCGGGTCTTGTAGAATGAGGAATTAGACCCTCTTTGACTTTTGTCGGGTCTTGTAGAATGAGGAATTATACCCTCATTGACCTTTGTCAGGTCTTGTAGAATGAGGAATGAGAACCCTTATTGACCTTCTTCAGGTCTAGTAGAGTGAGAAATGATGACCTTCTTGGACTTTTATCAAGTCCATTCGACAGGTCCATACGACCGTAGTCACATGGACCCTCATCGGGAGAATTTGTGGTGACCTTCATAGACCTTCACCAGGTCTAGTAGTATGATAAGGAAAGACTCTTGGACCTTCGTCAGGTCTGTAGAGTGAAGACTTTCATAGACCTTCATCTGGTCCAAATGACATTGAAGACTCCACTGGTTCTTCGACCCGTAGTATGAGGTTTATCCTGACCTTCATCTGGTTCAGTCGACTGGGGACATCCCCCATGGACTCATGTCGAGTCAAATGAAGACATAGACTTCCTACAGTCCATACGGCATGTCGAGTGAAAGTAACTCCTGAACCTTCATCTGGTTCAGTCGACCAGGGACATCCCACATGGACTCATGTCGAGTCAAATGAAGACATAGACTTCCTACAGTCCATACGGCATGTCGAGTGAAAGTAACTCCTAAACCTTCATCTGGTTTAGTCGACCGGGGACATCCCCCATAGACCCATGTCGAGTCAAATGAAGACATAGACTTCCTACAATCCATACGACATGTCGAGTGAAAGTAACTCTTGAACCTTCATCTGGTTCAGTCGACTGGAGACATCCCCCATGGACTCATGTCGAGTCAAATGAAGACATAGACTTCCTACAGTCCATACGGCATGTCGAGTGAAAGTAACTCCTGAACCCTCATCTGGTTCAGTCGATCGGGGACATCCCTCATGGACTCTTGTCGAGTCAAATTTAGACATGGACTTCCCTCAGTCCATATGACATGTCGAATGAAAGTAACTCATGGACCCTCTTCCGGTTCAGTCGACCGGGGACATCCCCCATGGACTCATGTCGAGTCAAGTTGTAGACATATATTACACATGTCGTATGACATATATCCTGACATTCATCTGATTTAGTCGACTGGGTACTTCCCCAATGGCTATTGTAGAGTCAAGTTCATGATCCTGACCTTCATCTAGCTCATTCGACTGGACACATCCACGATGGATCATGTAGAGTCAAGTTCATAACTTGACATTTGTTTGGTTCAATCAATAGGCAGCATCGACGCTCAGGTACACCTTCATCCTATAGTCTCGACACGCGCATCAAATACTCTCCAAGCCAATGACTCATTGACTTAAATAGTAGGGGACAAACTGTAGAAGCCCATTAGTGAGTCCGGCCCGAAAGTAAAATATCAAACCAAGAGGCCTCATGGGCCCAAGCCCATTGTCATCAAGAGAAAACCTAAACTCTTAAACATCATCATAAAGTCGACAATTTCTAGAGATAAACAACAATCATAAAGTCGTCAGTTACCAGACATAAACCATCCATTAAGTCGCCAGTTACAATGACTCCGACGGGCAGAAGAGAGACCCCACCTCAGAGGGCCTATAAAAGAGAAGAGCCAAGGCATAAAGAGGGGATCCAACATCACACAGCACAACTCTCTGTCACCAGAGCTCTCATAACCGCCAACCTATAGCCCTCACGGCGGCTCACAGGTATCAAGGTAACCCTGAACCTTGCTCCTCCATTATTTACAGCTCGTCTTCACTAATGACTTGAGCATCGGAGTGCCCCGGCACCCACCACACCGGTGGGCAGTACTCCCGCTCACTCTACCTCTGTTTTGCAGGATCGCTAGTGCCCCTTCCCTATAAATTCTCGATTGTGGACCTCGGGCGAAATCCAGCGTCCACAGTTAGTAACTTCTAAAATTAGCATGTACTAGTAATGATGCATAAGAAGAATATATAAATTTTAATAGAATAAAAATTGTAATTGAGTTATACCTTAATTGCAAAGTTCTTCATCAAGCACCAATCCTATCTATTTCCGAAAAGCACCAAATTGCTTCTATATTCGGTTATAGAAGAGAGACTTAATTGTAAATTACCATTTTACATATTTTAATTTAAACTATTACAAAATTTAACCAGAGTCTCGTGTCGTTCAGAAATAGGATTCTGATTCAATCATTCAATCCTTATCTATTACCATTCGTGATTTGTTTATTTAACTCTCAGTTTGATACTGAAACTTTAGTGGCGATTTTAGCCCCCCAAAAAAAAAAAATACTCGGAGCAGCAGCTAACTACGTGGTCATGGAGACGGTTCCTATTCCGGCCGATAGCTTTAAAATAGGGTTCGTCGGAGCCGGAAAAATGGCGGAGAGTATTGCGAAAGGTGTGGTGAACTCAGGTGTCTTGTCTCCCGATCGTATCTGCACCGCCGTCCACTCCAATCTCAACCGTCGTACCGCTTTTGAGTCCATCGGCGTCAAAGTTGTATCCAGCAATAACGCCGTAAGCAACCACTAACCACTTTCTCATTTTCATTTTTATTTATTCATTTACTTTTTTTTTTTTTTTTAATTTTATACTGGGAATTATTTTGTAAGTGATTTGTTATATCAATAGGTTGTTGAAGGCAGTGATGTGGTTATTTCTCTGTGAAGCCCCAAGTAGGTACTGTCCTCTCTCTCTCTCTCTCTATATATATATATATATATATATTTAATTAAATTTTTCTGTTAATATAAATGAGGGAGTCGAGGGATACACTAAGGACCGAAAATTATATTATGTGCCGGGCACATATTTGTGGGGCTCGTCTGATGAGAGAGATGACATATGTGCCCGGCACATGATATACCACCTCCTAAAAGACAGGAAAAACATGGATATCAAAATATAGGCTAATGATTTAAGAAATTTAATTGTAGATATTCAAAGTTAAAGTAACATTTAGTGATGAAAATTCATCCACTATGATCTATTGGATTGACTTAAATTAATGGCTAGATGTTAATGTCTAGATTTAAGTCAAAAATTTAAGTTAAAAGATCCCACCCTATGTGTATAAACACAATCATTTTAATAAAATAAGAATCAAACTAGAATACAAGAAAAACACACTTGTGCAATATGTTTTGTCATTAGTGCAATTGAGTTCATGTTTTCTGTTTTTAGCTTGATCTCCATTTTTAAAATGATAAAATGAGGGATCTCTCATTAAAATGAGACGGTTATGTTATGTTTTGTTGATTTTTTGAGGTAAATATAATTTTATTGATATTTTCAAACTGTCTTGTGGTGTTGTAACAGTAAAGACGTGGCCTTGCAGTTGAGGCCACTGTTGTCAAAGAAGAAGCTTTTGGTTTCTGTTGCTGCAGGAGTAAAGTTTGAAAGACCTCCAGGTTTGCATCCTATGTACAAATCGGTTTAGTCCTAGAGAAACTGGTATCAGCATGTAATTGTTATGATTATGTTTTGCAGTTGATTAATATCTAAAATGATATGAGCTCTGAAGATAGCTTCTTCATTGTGATAGTTCTGGTAGTAATGTGTACTCTTTCATTGATTAAAATTCTGTCTAAGTGATTCGACTTAATAACATGTACCGTTGGTGAACTGTAAAAGAAGTAGGAGGAAGAAAAATAGAGAGAAAGAGGAGGAAATTGAATTGAAACATCAGAAAGTCCAAATTTTTGAATGAAATATGCTTACTTTTAATACTATAATTGGGATGCTATGCTCTCCTGGTTTATTTTCCCATTTTGTAGTTGCACCTTCTTTCTTCAGCCAGCTTTATGCATCCAATTGCTTGTTTACTTTGTTTATATATGTTTATGTTATGGGTGATTGAAGTGAAATGTTATATTTTGTTTAGGAATGGGCTGGTCACAGCCGGTTTATTAGAGTTATGCCTAATACACCTTCCGCTGTAGGTGAGGCTGCAACAGGTATGCTTTCTTTCTTTTTGATGGAACGTGAACCATTGTTCTCCTCTTCACCTTCATCAATGAAGCAAAGTGCTGGTTTCTTACCTAGGAAAAAAAACGAACTTACCTTCATTCCTCTGACATTTTAGTAAACTTTTAGGTTATTAAGTCCCTATTGCTTCTTTTTGCAATCCTAAATTTTCATGTCAAATTCGTAATACATGCACGAAAATTGTACAATTCTCTAATACTTGCACTTTAAGTAGTTATGAGCTTGGGAGGAACTGCAACAGAAGAGGATGGAGAACTAATTTGTAAATTATTCGGATCAGTTGGCAAGGTATGGCGAGCTGATGAGAAATTGTTTGATGCAATCACTGGCCTGAGGTATGTAGATTTTGTGATTATATATTATGCTTAGAAAATTCTTTCATGTAATCATTGCATAGAGGTGCTATTTTTGGCTCTCACCAATCTTTTTTCATTATAGAATCTAGATTCCTAGGTAAATAAGTAACCATAAAAAGAGACCTACTTGTGTTTGTTTAAATGTGCCTGTTTCGAGATAGATTAACTTTGATTTGATGTTTTACTAAACACTTTTTTTACTAAATTTTTCAGTGGCAGTGGCCCAGCATACATATTTTTGGCAATTGAAGCGTTGGCTGATGGAGGTGTGGCTGCAGGGCTACCACGAGAACTTGCACTTGGTCTGGCTTCTCAGACGGTAAGTCAATTAGATCCATATTTTATTTTTACACCCTTTTTAGGTCCATTGGTTTTATGAGCTATTCAACAGTGGAACTCTCCCACTCTAGCCCCCTAACTCTTTCTGTATTCCTTTCTTTTGGGTGTATACGTGCGAAAGGGATGTGGGTGAGTAGTTGAGTTTTTGGATTGAAGAGTTTCCATCCTTGAGAAACTAGTTACATAATTAGACTCTATACCTCCCCCTTGAGGGAGATATGTACCACATGGCTAGCATAAAATAGGTTATAGTATTGAGTCATTACAAGTGATGAAACGTAATATTTGCTTGCAATATGATTGCCTTATGGCGTAGATTTATTGTTGTGTAAGTAATTGTTTTGATTCAGTTAGCCTCAATACACCTTGATATCCATATTTTGGTGCATTTGAAAATCCATAATAATAATATGTTTATGCAAATATGATAGAAATGAGTTGGGATGATAACAAAATTTTAAATATGAGACCAGAAATGTCTTCCTATTATGTTCCATAATACCAGTTATCTGATACTATATGCTAAATTTACTATGGAATGAAGGTTTCAACTAATTTTGAATTTCACCCTTTGTACTAGCATAGAGGTATGAGGATGAGCTTTAGTGTAACAATAAGGTTACTCCATTATGACCTGGAGGTTGCAAGTTCGTGTCTCGTAAACAGCTTATTTGCAAAAAATTGCAAGGGTAAGGCTGCGGACATTGAATCTTCCCTAGAGCCCACAGTGTGGGAAGCCTCCTGCACTGGGCTAGCCTTATCTTTATAGTTTATACTAGCATGCATCAGAACGAAAAGAAGTTGTAGTTATATGGCAAGTTTGGCTGAAGTTTAGGAATTATGCAATATCTTTTCAAATTTGATTCCATTACTTTGAGTGACGGTGAAGAAGTATTTTTCTGTTTTCTTCCTTGTATTAGGAGTGAAGGCGAGGAAGTATTTTCTGTTTTCATTTCCTTGTGTTGGGCTGGGGTTCAAGTAGTTTATAGTTTGCTTCTTTCATGTGAATGCTATATTTAGCTTCAGAATTACACCTATTACATCAAATCTTTTGCACAGCTAACTAAATTGTCTATTCTGCAGGTATTATTAAGCAGCATCAATGGTCACTAAAAGTGGGAAGCATCCAGGTCAGTTGAAAGATGATGTTGCATCGCCGGGTGGGACTACTATTGCTGGTATTCACGAGTTGGAGAAAAGTGGATTTCGCGGGATATTAATGAACGCAGTTGTTGCTGCTGCCAAACGCAGCCGAGAACTGTCCTAGAGCAAATTCATTTTGATGCTCTTATTGCAAGTATGGCGACTGGAAACTTTTTGTTATATCCGCATAAAATTATTAAATGGTTACATGAAGCTCCCTTAGTACATGGGGAGAATTTTTGTCGCACAATTCTATTTGTGGTTCCGGCAGCAATTTTCTTAGACATTACTAATGTCCCTTTCTTCCAGTTGGTGTTTATTGCCCTCTACATTATATACCATGCTGTGCTCTGAAATGATAAATGACTTGCAGTTTGATTAGCAACAGCCAACTTCATTCTAGTAGTGGCCTCTTATTTTGATATGACGTTTTACTTGTGTGACTGGCTGCTTGTTAATCCTTTACAGTAAGTAGTACCATTTCTAGCTTGATGAGTGAGAAAAGCTGAAATGCTTTCTAATTAACTTGGATAAAGTCAGAAAATCAGTTGCTTCTGCTGTATTCACAAATAGAATGATGAGAAGAGAAATTCCGAGTTGTGCCGGCAGCTGCCTAGTGTGATTGAAATGCTGGATATCGTTGTCCCAAATGAGGCAGCTGCCTAGTGCGAGTGAAATGCTGGATATTGTTGTCCCAAATGACGCTAATGCAGGTACTGAGTGATGAACTTTGGCCGGGATCTGCGATGAAGGACAAAAACAAGCGTGGACGGCCGATGACAGAGGACTTTGCAGTCTAAGCAGAAGTAACATGTAAGCCAAGTCAGACAGAAGTAATTTCCAACACATCAGGTGATCATTTGAACTTTGAAGCAAGAAAAATCGAGATGCTTGTTCTGAACCACAAGCAAGAAGCCAGATCTTCAAACTATTTGGTATTTTCACTATGGTTTTCAAAATTAATGTGAAAATGATCATATTTTTTTAGATGTTTTAGCCAATATAGGTCTCTCCTCAATGCGAAGCGGCAGCCTGCTGAATGCGGCGGAGAGTGATTGTGAATTATTATGCCCGATGGCTAGGTCATGGCTTCGCATAGCCTAAGGTACGCATTTGATACCACAGTGAGTTGTAAGCTGGAAGACACGAATGTACTAAAGTAAGATTTAAATTGCATTGAACCTTAGGCTAAGTTAATTTGGGGATCTTAGCGTACAAGAAAAATTTTCTTGTTTTGTAGTGACTAATGGGAAACCAATCACATTATAAGGCCATATTATTCTATGGGAAATTTGCAAAAATAACCACTTTCATTTATCCAAATATTTTTACATCTTCACTCATATATGTTAGGAAAGGTCAATTCATCAATTGAAACGCAATCAAATAAGATTATTAACATTTAGTTTTCACAATCTCTGATAAATGTGACAGTGGGCGTCCACGTTGTCTCTCATGTGCCATCATAGGCGCCCACGCGGGCACCCATTTTATTGAGCATGCGTTCGTGCGGGCGCCCGCATAACTAGTAGAAAACACCTGTTTTCTTTCTCGGGCGATCATGCGGGCGCCCAGAATTCTTGAGAATGCATGTGGGTATCCGCGGCGGCATCCGAACGCTCATATCGATGCTCAAAAGACTAAGTTTCAATTTTATGTAAGAAATTAAAATTTTATTCGTGTTGTGTGATTGTGCAGGTTTAATGGATTTAATTGTGTTGAAAATGTGGTATAATGGACATGGATAAGTTCAGAGGCTGGTAGAATGGATTATCATGATGGAATAACAACTGTGATTATTGTTCCAAATGATATTACATTTGATCAGTTAATTGAAATGACAATCAGTAAAAGTTCAAATGAATACCGCTTTTCTTTGAAGTCAGTTTTTAAATCTGCTTTCGGTACAGATGGTCGTGAATGATTCCATGTGGACATTACGAGTGATGAAATGGTTAAGGCTTTATTAATACTAAATTCTCCACTAGCAAACCACAGTTTGACTCTTTTTTGTGTGACGACATATCCTAAAGTTTTGATAAAGTCTTATTTGACACCTTCAAATAAAAATACAGTTGTTTTTCATGAAAGTACGGAGTTCGCACCAACCACTTAATCAGAAGCATTTGGTATCGGAGTGGAAACTGAGGGTCCCCGTTATTCGCCAACATGGAATGATGACAATGGTTATAGTCTATGGAATGATGAGCAATTGTGTAATAGTCAGAAAAATGAGCACGTTTCCTTTTTTTATCCACTTAAGTTCATGCCCCATCCAATGACATTTGATTGGATTGCTCCATACATGGTCGTCGAATCTAGTTTTGATGGTATTTGTGTTGGTCATTTGTTTGCAGAGAATGTCATGTATATGGAATTGAGCATGTTCTCTATAAGAAAAAAGTTCGAGTTCAAGGTTTCCAAGTGCACTAAGACATATTTTGATATGTTGTGTGTGTTTCGGATTCATGTAAATGGAGATTTCGAGCAACCGGGAAGAATGATGAAAATTATGGTTGTGGTGTGTGCGGTGTGACAAGCTTGAACTGCATACATGTTATAATGGTATATTCAATAACGAACATAGACAAATAAAAAGTCGGGTTGTTGGTCATATTATCAAAGATAAATGTATTGATGGTCGCCGAATATACTCTCCAAACAATATAATATACGATGTCAACCACGATCATAATGTGAAGTTATCTTATCAGCAAGACTACAAAGCGAAAGAAGTCACTTTGGAATTATTAAAAGGGAGTGAAGAAGAGTCATATAACTTACTCCATCGGTACTCATTTGTTTTGCAACAATGCAAACCCAGCACGATAACACACCTTATGAAGAATGAGGATGATAACTTCATGTACTATTTTCTAGTATTGAGATCTTATATCAAAGGATTGTTACAGTTTATTCGGTCAGTTATTGCGGTGGACGGATCACATTTGAAAGGTAAATATCGATGGACACTGTTTGTGGCAACATGCTTGGATGGAAATAATCAATTATTTATGGTTGCTATTGGTATTGGTGATACCGAGAATGACGCATCATGAGAGTAGCTTATGCATAGATTGTTTGAAGTTATTGGGGATGTTCCAGAGTTGGTATTCATTTCTGATCGACATAAGTCAATTGAAAAAGTTGTCCTCATGGTGCTCCCAACCACAAAACATGGCATTTGTTTTTATCATGTACAAGGCAACTTGAAATCCATTTTCAAGATGGAACCAAAAGCATGGTTGAAATTTAAGTTGTCGTTTATTGCTGTAGTGAAAGAGTGTGATCCGATTGAGTTTGAAAACAAATGTGGAGCATGTGGGGTATGCATTCTGATGCAGCTAGTTATTTGGAGGAGGATGTGGGTGTGCGTAATTGAGCTCGTTCACAATTTGAAGGGAGACAATATAGTATTCTTGCTACTAACATTGTTGAGAGTGTCAATTCTTTGATTAAAGAGGCAAGAAAGTTCCAAGTAACTCACATGATAGACTTCTTCAGAGAAAAAAAATACAAAAATAGTTTATGATAGAAAGAAGATGGTCGAGTCGATGATAACTCGACTACCCGCTTGGGCTCATAACATAGTGGATGAAAGGAAAATAATCGCACATAATATGAACGTGTCACATGTCTCTGATCATCAATATCAGGTTAGAGGTGGTGGCATACATGAGAGGTTTGTTGATTTACGTGATAGGACATGTAGTTGTAGAGTTTTTCAATTGGATCAACTAATGTGTGCCCATACAATTGCATTTTTTATGTTTTGTCAAATTGATCATGTGAGCCTATGTTCCCATATCTACTTAAGACTCATTATTATATGCATAAGAGGAACTGATCATTCCAGTTGGTGACATGGCTAGTTGGGTCATACTAGAAGAAATCTTATATCCTCCAGTTGCATCATGATAAGTGTGGTTTATACCAACTTATTCTAGCATCTTTAGTCTATTATTTTGTTATGGTTCGAGCCATTTAATGTATTTTGTAGTATCTTGATGTCTTATTTGTAGGAAGCATTAGAACATCGATAATGGAGCAATTACGTGTGTTTCGGGACCTATTGGGAGCATCGGACTCAAGAAGCAGTAAAAACCAGCATCAGCTGCGCACTGAAATTAAAAATGATATAACTTTTGATCTAGAAAGCGTTACGAGACCCATAATATATCGATTTGCATCTACACGAGGAGATCTAGTCAGTTACATATATTTTCCAGGGAGTTGGGCGCTGCAGCGCCCACATTTCAGCGCCGCAGCGCCCCCTGTGGAAGAAAACCCGCGCAAGCCAGGAAAGTGATTTTTAGGGTTCTTAACATGTATTATGACTCTCAGGCTCTACTATAAATATATCAGTTCATCCAAAACTAAAAAATGAGGCTAATACACAGCATAAAACACCAAAACAAATATTTTAGAGAGATCCAAGGAGGAGGATTGAAGAGCGACAAGAAGAGACAAAGACGTTGACATCCAAAGAGGAAGAGATTCAATTTGGGTTTTATCATCTTATTTCTTTCTTAGAACTCTAATGATTTCCATTAGATTCATGACTTGTTTATTATTATTTTTATCTTTTTTCATGAATTAACTCCTTAATTCTGGAGAATGATGTAATCTATGCTTGAACCTTGTATTGATTGTTAATTTTGTTATGAAATTTTATTAATTTATTTATATTCTTTTGAGTTTAATGCTTCTTGATTGTTGGCCACAATTGAAGATGATGAATGTTTAGAATCTATCACTCGAGAGAGGGGATTTTGAATAGATCTAGAGAATATTATTGGACAATTATGACCCATAGCGTCACTATTTGTAAAAGACATTGTGTTTTTGTACAAATTAATTATGTAGCAAAAGAAATTACCTTTTTATCATTTCGTAATTAGATTACTTAAATGTGTGAATGATGAAAGTCCTTATGATTAGTTCAGAATTGAGATGATATGAGACAGTATCAATCCACGACAGTTTAATCATTAAATATCCCAAGTCGTAGTATTATCGAGACTGGACATCGATAATGCGGAATAGACTAGTATCGCACTTGTGCGTGTTATGAAAGCGTAACAGCATAGTTCTCATATATTTAAGTATTGGATACTTATGCAAGTGTGGTAGGAGGTTGTGTTTACCGATGGTACGAAAACAGATTCGCTCTGGATAGACCCCTCGGAATCCCATTGGTAGTATGACTATGTGTCTATGGGAGTCCGCATCAGGGTAGGTGTATTTGGTTTTAACCTGAGACTTGCATCGCTAATACTTGCGACAATTAATACGCTTTGGTTTTGGTTGTCCAGGACTTTAACAGGTTCTGTGTACGCCTCTTTTGGGTTTATTGAGAATCGTAATGTATTGGGTGTGATGTCAAGACGGAAGTATCACTTCAGTCATATGGAGATGATGGTCACGCAGGGATACAGAACTGGTTCTCTATAGGGTTGCAACCATCGGGATAATATGACTAGGTCATGATTATCCGATAATAAAGAGACTAGTTGCTAGTGATCTGATATATGCTTCGTACGGGGCAGACACTATTCCAGCCCCAGGCCTTGCATGTGACATCCGATACTGGATCGATATACGTAATACTATGTATACTACGCCTGACATAGATTATATATTCCATTAAGAATATTTCTGGAGAATTGGGTAGGCATGGCGCTTTGCTAGAAGCCAACATTGTCTTGTAAATCGGTAAGAACGTAGTACGAGGTATGTACGTGTTCGGATAGTCCGACGACTGAATTTACTGCCAACATATCCAGGGATCTCTTGGGTCGCTTCCCGAAGATTCACCGATGACGTATGATTCGAACTTTATTAATCTGGGATTAATAGCGGAGAGACTTTATCTGGGATAAAGTATTATTTGAAGAGAGAGAACGATTAATTTGGAATTAATCGATAAATTAATATATTTGATATGTTATACGAAATTAGATTTCGACTCGGAATTATAATTGGATTTTAATTCGGGTTAACAAATTGATTTAGAATTAATTCGCTAGCGACGTGAATAGTAATTTTGCTAGGCATAATTGTTTAATTGAATTTGATTTAATTACGACGCAACGGAAAATTTGTTAATTCAGAATTAACGAAACCGAGCCCGAAATGTGTTTGCGAGGCCACTTCGATTTCGAATCAAGTGCGGCCCACAAGTCACATCGCGAGTCACATCACTTGTCACTTTAGTGATAGATGTCAAGTCACATTTTTGGTGAGTGACATGCAGTCACTATTCATGATAGAAGTTGGTGTGGGAATTTAATAGATTTTTGGAGCCAAAATTTTGGGTTGACTTTTTGAATGATATACCAAATATTTTGGTAAAGGATTTTCATTATTGTTTTGAGAAAACAAAACACAAAAATAGAAAAACTCTCTCTCCCAATTTGCCATTGCCGTGAGCCTTGGAAGAAGGAAGAAGAATAGTTTTTCTTCCAATCTTGCTAGCACAAACAAATGATCAATACAAGGTGATAGGGAAACCGGACTTAGAGCTTGGAATTCTTTGGAAGCTTGGAGCTTGTACATCTTCATCAACAAATTCTTGCCTTGGCCGAAAGCTTGATCAAGGAGAAAATTTTTGTTGTTCTTCGCATCCAAAAGCCGTTCAATGTAAGTGTGTTTCCGCCACTCTTCTTTGTGTATTCATTCTATTTCTATGCTTAAATGATCTTGGGATTAACCTAGAAACCCAACAATGGTATCAATGAGCCATTTTGAGCATGAAATATACTTAGGGTAAAATTTGGGTAAATTGGATTTGAGCATGTTCTGACTAAATTACTTGTTTGAGCATGCTTGTATATGGATGACTTGGAGTTGTTTGTGATCAATTTTGTGAAAAATGGATTGGATCAATTTTTCCCCAAATCATTGGCTTGGCCGAATGCTATTAGTGCCCTAAAGTCATGATATTTTTTGTTCCTTTGATCATTGGATGACTTGAAACAATTGGGAAATGTTGATTTGTAATTCAATCGGATTGAAAACAAAATCGGACATAAAAACCCCATGAATGCCGTGAGCTACCTAGCATGAAATGAGATGATTTTTTGAATCAATTATGTTGGACATGTGTTGATGATGAAAAGCATGATTAATTGGTTAGATTAGTATTTTGGAAATGTTAATTTAATGGTTAATCATGGCTTAACACTTTAATTAATTGAATTTTAAAATTTGGAATATTAAAGTTTAATTAATTAGGCTTGATTTAGAATTGGGCTTGTAATTTTTGTATTTGGGCCTAATGGGCTTGGTTGGGCCAAGTTGGTTTAGGCCAATTGGATTGGATCCATATTGGGCCTAAATCATTCCATTAAGTCCAAATATAACAAATGAGCTTTAAAAGTTTAATTGGGCCTTATGGGCCGAAATTGGTTTCTTGGCAAATGAGGGTGATTCCTTAATTGGGCTTGGTATTTGGGTTTGACCCATATTGACCAAAGCCCATGCCTTATGAAATCAATTGAAAGCCCATCGAACTTTAATTAAACAACATTGGATGTTAGTTGGGCTTTGAGACCCGATTAGATTAGATTTGGAATCTAAGTCGTTAAAGTGCATTAAAAGTGTAGTTATTTAATTTGGAATTAAATAAATGAATTAGTATTGAATATGAATTAAATTAGATTTAACAAGTAGTTCGATATAATTCAAGAATTCGTACTTTGAGTACTTATTCTCAAACGAGTTGGACTCGCGCAAAATCAAATCGTTGTTTGAACATTGGATGATCATTTAATTCAAAGATTAATTAATTGGATTAGATTGATAGAATTACATGCTATGAATGAATACATGGATGTGATGAATGAATAGCATATATCAGATGGATATTAGAAGGGAAATGGCAATTTTTAAAATTGTTGTAAATTTAGAATTTATTAAATTGGACCTGCGTGTCCAGCCTTCTCTCTTTATTGATTCTTTGTATTCTCTTCTCACATAATTCCCCTCAATGTTAATGAGGTTTCTTTAATTGTATTATGTAATTAGGTAGAAGTTGGAATAGTACTAGCCGAGGAGAGGAAATGGAGTGATTTGTTCTAGGAACAATTGTTAAATATCCATCCGCATAATGTTATTAATTTACTTTCGCGCCTTATTATGATTTTAGAATGCATGCTTAAGGGTGTATGATGAGACCTAACAAAGATAATAAATTGGTTGCCAATTTACACGAAAAACCCTCAAAACATATTAAGCGTTTTCCTTCCATTGAGTGATTCTTACTCAAGATCCAAGATTGGCACTGGTTTGTTGGCCAAAGTCAAGACCTTTGTCAATTGCGGATGTGTTTGAATCATGAAAGCTTTGTTCCATATCGGTGTCTTGTCCAAGTTGTGATTTGTTGGCCAAAGTCAATATCACTTCTTGTCCATCGACATTGATTACGAAGCTTTCCAATGTCAATGGGTCCCGCTTAACTGGAATCATTAAGCTTGTTGTGCCAAAGCCAAAGCTTAGTTGATTCAGAGGAAAAAGGTTAGGAAAATATATTGGATATATTGGCATATATATTGTATATATGTTTCGGACTTGGAGGTCCACCTACCGGATCTAGGAATTGGATGAGATCCAATTGATCTTTGAGATCTACCTAGTTAAATATCATACAGCTTGTTGGCCAAAGTCAAGGTTGTGTGTTATTTAACGGAATCCTAGCCCACTAAGAAACTAGGTTTCCCGAGTACTCCATAGAGGGTTACAAGCTCGCCGAAAAATAGTGGGAGGCTAGTATTGAATTTGCAATTTCGTTCAAATACTTAGCTTTACGCGCTTTCAAATTATTTCGTCAAAATTATTTTATTAGTTGGACTAATATTGTGTTATTTTTCTTGTAACAGTTAGACTGTACTCTTACATTGTTAATTGGATAGTTGGACTATCGCAATTAAAATGACTGGAAAGAACAGTGTCCGGGACATCATCATAGACGATAATGTATTTAACGGCACTAACTTTTCCGATTGGGAAATGAATCTAAGGATAGTCCTTGGATCCGAGAGGCTGCTATATACTATAGAGAGACCTCTTGGGCCTAAGCCCAGATCTGATCAGTTGCTCGAGCTAGAGCTTTGGAAGACTCATAGCGATGACAACGTAACTGCTCAATCTATTATGCTTGCTGCTATGACTCAGCAATTCCGTCGACAGAACAAAAGATTGGATCCATATAGCATGTTGGCGAAGTTGAATGATCTACACCGATCTAATCTTAGATCGCAAAGATATGAGTTACAGAAGAAGCTCTTCCGCGCTCGAATGTCGGAGGGTACATCTGTTGAACATCATGTGACACAGATGATTGCCAATATCGAGCAGCTTGGACAAATGAGGATTGTCTTTGAGATAGAGACCTCTATAGATTTGATCTTACAGTCTCTCCCCGACACTTGAAGTGGGTTCATCATGAACTACAATATGATGAACCAAGAGCAGACTCTTGGAGAGTTGATGTCCACGCTACGTGAGGCAGAAAATGAGTTTCTTAAGGGCAAGAAGCGCGAGGCGCACTTCTCTTCTACATCTCAGACTCCGAGGGCTGGGCCCAAGGCGACTGGAGGTGTTAAAAAGAAGAAGCATAAGAAGAAGGGCAAGGGCAAAGCGTCAAAGGCTTCTGGGAAGCCTAAGGACAAGTCTCAGGATGTATGCCTCCAGTGCGGGAAGCGGGGTCACTGGAAGCGTGACTCCCGCGAGTACAAGACGCTCCAGAAGGAGATTAAGGCGGGCAAGACACCGGCCTCAGGTAGGTTTGTTATAGAAATAAACATGACTACTTCTAGTTTTAAAAATTGGATTTTTGATTTTGGTTGTGGTACTCACATTTGTACTGATGTGCAGGTGTAGGCATTGTATTTTCGCATGTGAAACCCGATGATGAGTCTCATTTGGAGGCACTACCTTTTGAGTCATGAAAGCCGCGGGAAACGGATATCGGAAGGGGGAATTCAGAATAAACAAGCTCACTGTCTTCGTTGGTGCTGCGTTCGTTACTTCGTTCGAACGGAAAACAGATTGCGGGCGTTCGTGCAGCGTTCGAGGGAGCGTTCGAACGGTATCGGTAATTCTGGTTTTGCTGCTAGCCTCACACCCAGCCCATTTAGCTCCCCAAAGCCCATAAAAAACATCCCAAATTAAATAAATAAATATTAATTTAAATATTAAACATTAAATAAAATATTTAAACCATTTACCAATTAAATAAAATATTTACCTAAACTAAAAAGAAGATATGCCTAATTAAAATCAATCTTAACCAATTAAAGCCAATCACATATTTGACTTCCTAATCTAATAAGATATTTACCAATATAAAATATTTGTATTCCTAAACCAACACAAATTAAATATTACAACTTCCTAATTTAAAATATCTTGTCCCCCCTCAATCTTGTGTATGCCTTTCTCACCTCTCCTAATTTGGAAACAAGATCCCTTCCCTTGTCAACCCTAGCCATTCTCTATATAAACAACCCCTAACCAAAGGCCACTCGTCTCCTTCACACAACACAATTCACACCCAAGCTCTCTCGAAATCTCTCTAGACTCTCTCTACACACCCAAAACACATCCAAGAGAAAACACTTCATACACACACAAAAAGAAAACAAAGAAACCACCACAAGCCACCACCCTCCATAGCCGAACCCAAACTCACCCATAGCCGAATTCTAAAACACGCCAAAACAACCTCATAGAATACCTTAAAACAGTAGCCCAAAATCCTTAAAAAACAGTAACTTAGAAAACTACATAGATAATCTTAAAAATAATCACTTTTAATTGCACTAAGAACCCACACAACTTGGAATAGTTCTTTGAAAACATTGAAACAGGTAGCCCGTGCAGTGAGCAGCAAAACAGGAGCCGAATAGGAGCAGAACGGAGTTCGAATCGTAAGCAAAGCAGCGGAACAGTGAGCTAGGACGTCGAACCAGCGGACCAGAAAAAGTTGCGGAGCTTTACCCCCCCTTTCGATCTTCGTGGAACGTGAGTCCGAGAGATGGCTTAAAAGGTTAGACCTGAGGGTATCTTTCACACTTATTCTCATTTTACTTTCTGGTCATTTATTTTGATTATATTTTCTGTATTTGTGGTATCTATTGTGTGTATGATGTATGTTGTGGGTATTGGATGAATGAGAGATGTGTCAACTCTCGCGGTATATCGGATGGAAACCCGGACATAAATTTCATAGCCGATTCCGAATGGACGGTAATATGATCTGTACTCGGGCCACAATTCCACGTACCGCTTGGGTAAACGGCACCATCTTTCTTTTGTTATGTTGCTCTTGTTTATTTAGTTTGCTTACTTGAATTCAATATGTCGTTAGTTATGCATGATTCAACCAAGCGCATGGGCTTAGTGAGTTAGTCCAAAGGTCCTCCATTTAGGAGACAAAGAGCCGAAAAGGCCACCTTCGTGACACTACTTCACCGCGCCGGTTGATGTATGTTCGGTTGGACGCGAGATACGTTCAATCGGGCATACTTAGTTTGATATTGTTATCTTTATTTTCGTATGTATAAGTCAATCGAGCGCATGGGCTTAGTAAGTGTGTTGTGAGATCCCCTATGGGGAGGGGCTAAAAGCCCTTTACCACGATGCTTTGCCGCGCCGGTTGATGTGTGTTCGGATTGGATGTAAGGTGTGTTCAATCGGGCATACTTGGTTGATATGATTGGTTCTATTCTTGTATGTGTGATGTGACGCGCATGGGCTTAGCATGTTGGTCTAAAGGTCCTCTCTTTGAGAGATCAAGAGCCCCAAAAGGGTCACCTTTACGGCAGTGCTTCGCCGCGCCCTTTTATTTTCTGTTTATATATTGCATCATATTTCATGCATCAGGTCCGTGTCCGTTCGAACGCGTTCACGAACGCAACTCGAACGCGCATGTGTTTTTGCCTTATTATGTGTCAGGTCTCGTATCCGTTCGAACGCGTTAACAAACGCCATACGAACGTGAGCTTTCTGTCTCATCTCCGTTCAAACGCGTTTACGAACGCTACTCGAACGTGAGTATTCTGCCTCATTTCCGTTCGAACGCGTTTACGAACGCTACTCGAACGTGAGCATTCTGTTTCATTTCCGTTCGAACGCGTTTACGAACGCTACTCGAACGTGAGCATTCTGTTTCATTTCCGTTCGAACGCGTTTACGAACGCTACTCGAACGTGAACATTCTGTTTCATTTCCGTTCGAACGCGTTTACGAACGATACACGAACGTGAACACATTGAACTGAGTCTTTTTCATTAGATTTCATGCATAGTTTTCCTAGTAACTATCTCCACATGTATAAATGCAAATATGTTGATGTATTATAATTCATATGCTTGTGTCACGATAACATTTGAGTATTATTTCTTGTGGTATATCGGATGGAAACCCAGACGTAAATTCCGTAGCCGATTCCGAATGGACGGTAGTGCGGTCTGTACTTGGGCTACAATTCCACGTACCACTTGGAAAAGTACCCGTATGTGTGCTTGTATGGTTAACATGTGTGCTTGTATGGTTAATATGTGTGCTTGTGTTTTTCCTGAATATGATATGTAAGTAAAGTTGTATGTTAGTTGCTATCTTGATATATGCTAAGCATGCAAATTTAAATGTAAGATATATGTGAAATACATGTATGTTTAGGTGCATATTTTATTTTATAAATGTGAATTTGGAAGCATGATACCCTTAGAAATAAGTGTTACTTCAGCTTGTTTAAATTATTATATAAATCCTTTCATTACAAGTGACATGAGTAAGGGACCATTCCGAACCCAACGGTTTGAGGTCTTCCCTTGCGAGGGGTGAGTGCGGCCTTAAATCTTTGTCCCGGTTCACACCGGGTGGCGACTCCATGTTATGTAATCCTTCCCGACTAGGCCGCGAGCCTAGGAACGGCGTCGCCCAGGTCCTGTTGTCCACAGCAGGATCTGTGGATTAGCAGGAGACTGGCTTCAGGAGAGATTGACCTCCGTGTTGGAAATGAGACACCAGTCGCCGTTTTGGCCGTTGGCACTTTTGTTTTAGAACTGCCCTCAGGGCATGTACTTGAACTTACAGACTGTTATTATGTACCTAGTTTGACTAGGAATATTATTTCTGTATCTATGTTAGCCCAATGTGGGTACACTTTTGTATTTAGAAACACTGGGTGTTTTATGTATAAAAATGATATATAAATTTGCACTGCTGTTGTAAATAATGGTCTTTATATTTTGAATATAAACCAATCTCAAAATGTAACAAACAAAAGGCTTAAAGTAAGTCATAAAGATGAAACTTATATGTGGCATTGTCGTCTGGGACACATAAACAAGACTCGCATATCCACACTTTCGAATAGTGGGTACTTGGACGGATTTGATCCAAATTCATATGACGTCTGCGAATTTTGCTTATTAGGCAAAATGCCTAAATCACCATTTAGCGGTAAAGGTGTACGTGCCACCGAACTGTTAGCCTTTGTTCATAGTGACGTTTGTGTTGGGTTTCTCTAAGGTCCCGGGATCAATTTCAAGCATAGAAACATATATGTGAATACTCGTAAAAGCATGGCGGAATCATACTTACAATGATCGGTTATGGCGATGCGAGGAACAAAAAACTTTTCTCCCCTCCATGGTGCTCTCGGCAATGAGCAGTTTTTATGCTCCATGAAATTCGGTCACCACTTTCAAGTGTGCTCCAAGCTCCAAGCTTTCGAATGGTGATTCCATGCTCACAAGTCGGTTTCCTTATCACCTTAGGATGACCCTTCATGTGCTAGCATTGGAAAAATTGCCACAATCTTTCCATGTTCTTCTTCTATGTCTCGGCCAAGCAAGAAATTAGAAGAGAAATGGCCTAAAGCCGTGAGAGAGAGGAGAGGAAAGAGATAAGAAGATGTGTTTGGTTTGTGTATCTAATACACTTATTTGAATTTCCAAAAATCAAATAAAGATATACCAAATTTAGCTTTCAAAAAGTCAAGCCAATTAAAGCCACAACCACTTCCATCAACTATTCACATCAAAAGTGACTAGACATCACATCACTCAAAGTGACAAGTGATTTGACGCTTGATGTGACTAGCGATTTGACGCTTTGATGTGGCTTGTGGGCCGTATTTAAATTCGCAATGCGAGTGCGCCCGCAAACACTCTCGGGCTCGGTTCGCTAATTCCAAATTAACGAATTTTCCGTTGCGACGTAATTAAATAATTATGCCTAGCAAAATTACTATTTACGTCGCTAACGAATTAATTCTAAATTGACTCGTTTGCCCGAATTAAAATCTAATTTCAATTCCGCGTCGAAATCCAATTTCGTATAATATATCAAATATATTATTTTATCGATTAATTCCAAATTAATCGTTCTCTCTCTTTTAATTGATATTTTATCCCAGATAAAATATCTCTGTAATTAATCCCATATTAATTTTCTCTCTCTATTAATTAATCCCAGATTAATAAAGTGCGAGTCATACGTCATCGGTGAATCTTCGGGAAGCGACCCATGAGATCCCCGGATATGTTGGCAGTAAATCCGGTCGTCGGACTATCCGAACACGTATGTACCTAGTACTACATTTTTACCGATTTACAAGACAAGGTTGGCTTCTAGCAAAGCGCCATGCCTACCCAATTCTCCAGAAATATCCTTACAGGAATAAGTGATCTATATCAGGCGTAGTATACGTAGTATTGCGTATTACGATCCAGTATCGGATGTCACATGCTAGGCCTGGGGCTGGAATTGTGTATGCCCCGTACGAAGCACATATCGGATCTCTGGTAACTAGTCTCTATAATCGGATATACATGACCTAGTCATAATATCCCGATAGCTGCAGCATATAAGAGAACGAGTTCCGTATCCAACGTGATCATCATCTCCACTGTGACTGGAGTGATACTTCCATCTCGACATCACACCTAATACACTACGATTCTCAATATACCCAGAAGAGGCGTACACAGAACCGGTTAAAGCCCTGGACAACCAAAACCAAAGTATATTAATTGTCGCAAGTATTAGCGGTGTAAGTTTCAGGTTAAGACCAAATACACCTACCCTGATTCGGACTTCCATAGACACATAGTCATACTACCAATGGAATTCCGAGGGGTCTATCCAGAGCGAAGTTGTTTCCGTACCATCGGTAAAAACAATCGTCTAATACACTTGCATGAGTATCCTATACCCAAATATATGAGAACTATGCTGTTATGCCCTCACAACGCGCACAAGTGTAATACTAGTCTTTTTCGCATTATCGATGTCCAATCTCGATAATACTCTGACTATGGATATTTAATGATTAAGCCTTCGTGGATTGATACTGTCTCATATCATCTCAATCCGGAACTAATCATATGGATCTTCTATCATTTATATATCTTGGTGATCTAATCACAAATGATAAAAGAGCAATTTCCTTTGTCACATAGTTAATTTGTACAACAACACCATGATCTGTACAAATAGTGACGCTATGGGTCATAACTGTCCAACAATCTCCCACTTGGCCTATAGCCAGTCACTCAAGTGTCCTACACCCGAACTATGTACAGTTCGCTCAAATTTCTGCTGAGAAAAGGCTTTCCTCAGCGGATTTGCATGATTATCATCTGATGCAATTTATTTGATCACCACATCGCCACGATGTATGATCCGAACGAATCAGATGAATATCGAAGTATATATCTGGATCGTTGATGAGACCATTAATTCTTTAGCCTGTGCTGTAGCCTAGCTCAGCTGCTAACAGAACTATATCTAATCTAATTAGATTTATTATCGATCCAAAAGGCTTCTATTGCTGCCTCAGCTGCAGCAATAACCCACTTTTGTTGTTTATTCGGTAACAGTATCTTGCTTGGAATATTTCCATCTCATTGTTTCGTTATTCAAACTGTATAGTACCGTTGTTACGACTTATAGTCGTTTTATCGGTTATGAAACTTGCAGCAGTGAACCTAGACACTTCAAGTTCTCCTTCTCCATAGTACAAGAAAGCATCATTAGTTCATCTAAGATACTATAGGATGTTTTTAACCTTAATCCAGTGACTATCACTTGGATTGGCCTGATTGTGAATCCATATGCTCAAAGCGTATGAGACGCCAGGTCTCGTACATTTAGTTCAATGTACGAGTTATCGGAGAGTGTCAACAACCTTTAGATCTATCCCAGTAGATCTTTATTCCTAGAATAAAGGTTGTTTCTCCCAAGAATTCTACGGAGAATTTTCTTGAAAGTCAAGCTTTCGCTGATTTTATTATGGGAATGTCATTTCCAAGAAATGATATTTTATCATTATATAGGACTTTCACTTTGTCAGTGCGCTCCCACTAACCTCCTTATATACACAAGAATAATTTTCGTTTTGAATTAAATCATACACCATTATAATTACATCAAAACAATAGTTCCAAGAACCAAATGCTTGCTTCAATCCATCCATGGATCGAATAACCCGCAAACCTTGTTTGCTAGCTTTGGTACGACAAAACCGTCAGGATGTTGTAAACATCCTCCTTATAGGTTTCCATTTAAGGAAAGCGGTTTTGACGTTCAGCTGCCATATTTCATAAATGAAACATGCAGCTTTAGCAAGCATTATCCAAATGGATTTAACAATTATGACCCATAGCGTCACTATTTGTAAAGGACATTGTGTTTTTGTACAAATTAATTATGTAGCAAATGAAATTGCCTTTTATCATTTCGTAATTAGATTACTTAAATGTGTGAATGATGAAAGTCCTTATGATTAGTTCCGGATTGAGATGATATGAGACAGTATCAATCCACGACGGTTTAATCATTAAATATCCCTAGTCGTAGTATTATCGAGACTGGACATCGATAATGCGGAATAGACTAGTATCGCACTTGTGCGTGTTATGGAAGCGTAACAACATAGTTCTCATATATTTAAGTATTGGATACTTATGCAAGTGTGGTAGGAGGTTGTGTTTACCGATGGTACGGAAACAGCTTCGCTCTGGATAGACCCCTCAGAATCTCATTGGTAATATGACTATGTGTCTATGGGAGTCCGCATCAGGGTAGGTGTATTTGGTCTTAACCTGAGACTTGCATCGCTAATACTTGCGACAATCAATACGCTTTGGTTTTGGTTGTCTAGGACTTTAACAGGTTCTGTGTACGCCTCTTCTGGGTTTATTGAGAATCGTAATGTATTGGGTGTGATGTCAAGACGAAATTATCACTTCAGTCATATGAAGATGATGGTCACACATGGATACAGAACTGGTTCTCTATAGGGTTGCAACCATCGGGATAATATGACTAGGTCATGATTATCCGATAATAAAGGGACTAGTTACTAGTGATCCGATATATGCTTCGTACATGGCAGACACTATTCCAACCTCAGGCCTTGCATGTGACATTCGATACTGGATCGATATACGCAATACTATGTATACTACGCCTGACATAGATTATATATTCCATTAAGAATATTTCTGGAGAATTGGGTAGGCATGGCGTTTTGCTAGAAGCCAACCTTGTCTCGTAAATCTGTAAGAATGTAGTACGAGGTACGTACGTGTTCGGATATTCCGACAACCGGATTTACTGCCAACATATCCAGGGATCTCTTGGGTCGCTTCCCAAAGATTCACCGATGACTTATGATTCGAACTTTATTAATCTGGGATTAATAGCGGAGAGACTTTATCTGGGATAAAGTACTATTTGAAGAGAGAGAACGATTAATTTGGAATTAATCGATAAAATAATATATTCGATATGTTATACGAAATTAGATTTCGACGCGGAATTAAAATTGGATTTTAATTCGGGTTAACGAATTGATTTAGAATTAATTCGCTAGCGACGTGAATAGTAATTTTGCTAGGCATAATTATTTAATTGAATTTGATTTAATTACGACGCAATGAAAAATTCGTTAATTCGAAATTAACGAAACCGAGCCCGGAATGTGTTTGCGAGGTCACTTCGATTTCGAATCAAGTGCGGCCCACAAGTCACATCGCGAGTCATTTCATTTGTCACTTTAGTGATAGATGTCAAGTCACATTTTTGGTGAGTGACATGCAGTCATTATTCATGATAGAAGTTGGTGTGGGCATTTAATAGATTTTTGGAGCCAAAATTTTGGGTTGACTTTTTGAATGATATACCAAATATTTTGGTAAAGGATTTTCATTATTGTTTTGAGAAAACAAAACACAAAAATAGAAAAACTCTTTCTCCCAATTTGCCATTGCCGTGAGCCTTGTAGGAATGAAGAAGAATAGTTTTTCTTCCAATCTTGCTAGCACAAACAAAGGATAAATACAAGGTGATAGGGAAACCGGACATAGAGCTTGGAATCCTTTGGAAGCTTGGAGCTTGTACATCTTCATCAACAAATTCTTGCATCGGCCGAAAGCTTGATCAAGGAGAAAATTTTTGTTGTTCTTCGCATCCAAAAGCCGTTCAATGTAAGTGTGTTTCCGCCACTCTTCTTTGTGTATTCATTCTACTTCTATACTTAAATGATCTTGGGATTAACCTAGAAACCCAACAAATATGACCTAGGATTTTATTGAGTTCGAGAGAATCTGTAGTCCTTTGAAGTCGTTAATATAGAATCACAAATCGTAATGAGTTGTTAATTATTGGATTTTTATAGAGATATCGAAGTCTATAGTTGATGATATTTTCACTCGGCACTCGAGAGAGGGAGTGGATATTTTAGGAGTCTTGACTTATAAACAGTATAACTGAACATGGATTAATTGGCATGACAAATACATAGGTGACTGCTAGGTGAAATCAGGATGCAGAATCTCTATCGTATTAGTTTCTCCTATCAAATTATTTTTATATTTATTTATTTAATTAAATCTTTCTTAATTATCTTCTAAATAAAGTTAGGATTATCAATTGTAGTACTTAGTGCGAGTTAACGCAATCCTTGTGGGTTCGACACTCTTAACTCATATTTATACTAAAACTTGACACCGTACATTTGCGGTACGATATAAAATATCACAATAAGTTTTTGGCGCCGTTTCCGGGGATTGTTTGTTTAATTCACATTAATACTACTACCAAGTAATCTTAGCTTTAATTTAGAATTTTATTTTTATTTTTATTTTTATTTTTATTTTCTTTATTTCCTTTATTTTTGTCTTAAGTTTTATTTTTTGTTTTTATTTCTTATTTTTTATTTTTTGTTTTTATTATTTTTTTTTTCTTACGAGGTGAATTTGAAAAGAATCAATGGCAGATTCTATTGGTGCACTAATAGCTCAAGTATCGTCCCTCACGACTCATCTAGAAGTATTGATAAATCAAATGAGCCAGTCGTCTATTGAAGCTGTTTTTGCTAATGGAATGGTTTTACCCAACAGAGGAGCAGGATTTGAACAAGTACAGTATGTGAACAATCAGAACTTCAACAACTATAGAGGCAGTCTTATGCCTAATTATCATCCGAATTTTTCATATGCTGATATGGAAAATATTTTGCAACCTCCTCATGGCTTCAATTATCCAAGAATTGAGCAGAAACCGTCCTTAGAAGACCTCATGAGCATGTTTGTTGCTACAGCTTCAGAGAGGTTTGAGAAGAATGAGTCAAGGCTGGATAACTTCGAAACACGAATGGGCAATATAGAGGCAAATATGAAATCTTTAGAAGCGCAAATTGGGGTGCTTGTTTCTTCCATGGCCAATCAACAAACATGGGTTTTTCTGAGTGATACTGAAGTCAACCTCAAAGAGCAATGTCAAGTCATAACCTTTAGGAGCGGAAAAGAGATTAAAGACATCTATCAGGACTTAGGCAGTAAAGAAAATGAAATGGTATTTTAGGAGGAAACAGTAAAAGAAGAAGAGAACAATGGTGAATTAATAATGAGGGGTCAATATGAAGAAATCACCTTCAGTGTTTTCAGAGCCATGCCAAGTTCTCAAGGTGATGCAGAATGTCACAGGGTAGATATAGTAGAGAAGGGAGTTGCAAACACGCAGGGTGAGTCAGTATTTCAACAACCTACGAGCATAGTGCAGTCATGTATAAAGGAAGATTCTCTGCAGCTAAACCTGAAACCAATCCCAAAGCGCCGTAAAAAGAGGAAAATAAATGCCAGTGCTCACTTAGAGATGATCACTGGAAGGTTAAAAAAGAGGCCGAGCCAATTTTGCCGAATGTGCAGTCTAGAATTTCCAACTAGGGGACAATCTACATATCTTGGGGGACCATTTATGGATAAATTACCACAGCCTGCCAAGCTGCCTTTTCATGTCATAAGAACCGGTGGATACCAAAGAAGAAAGCATATGAGATTACCCGGTTCACTACGTTTAAGCCACCATAACCATTTTGGGTGGTTGCGTCTGGCTGAAGACGTTAAACTTAGCGCTAGCAGGGAGGCAACCCTTGCATTTATTTTATCATTATTTTCTTTAATTTTAATTTTAATTTTTTTTTATTGTGTGCTATTGTTTATCGTTTTGCATGCTATTTATGCAGGTAGCACGAGACATACAACGGCCGCGCAACCAAATTCTAACTAGCAAGAGTCTGATCAACTCCATGCACGGTAGTGTTGTTCCTCACTCTTGTTCTTTATATTTATCTTACATCGAGGACAATGCAAGTTTTAAGTTTGGGGGTGTGTGCATGTTGTTTACTTGTTATTTATTTGTTTGATTTATTTAAAAATTGAAAAAAAAAAAAAAAATTTTAGTCTTTGATAGTAAAGCATAAATCTTATGATGATACTGTTTGTTTATGGGTGAAATTTTAGAAATGATAAGTGCCCAATTTACTTTTATCTGATGCATTGAATAGTTGATCTATGTTAGACTCGTAAGCACTCAATTATAGGTTTTTAGCCGTGAAAACTTAAGTGTTGACGAGGTGACTAGTTGAAGAAATTGCATGTCAATGAATGACTGTTTGCTTAGATATCTATCCCGACTTGCTAGTGTTATGAAGTGTGGTATAGCTATAAAAGAAAAATGTCTCTAAAGAAATAAATTAAACCACCTATAACCAATAAGCGTGAAGCTACCCATGGACGAGTATTATGACCACCATGAGGAGAAATGCTACCTTAAAGGGTAGGTGAGTTAAAAAAAAAGTGCAAAAAGAGAAGCAAAAAGAGACAAGAAAAGAAAAGAAAAGAAAACTCATACCATACTGAGCACGAAATAAAGCAATTACAGAGCATAATTGAGATATCTAGGTTGGTTTGACCCATCGATCTCATTTTTTAAATGAAATCATTAAGTTGGCTTACTTAGGATCAAGCTGTGACTGAACCTACACACACACACTGTGAGTCTAGCTTAGATGATTTACTCAAGAATTTGGATTTGAGTCGCATTGCGTACTTTGAAGGTTCTCTAATTTCATTTATAAGCTTTCTTTGAGGAAAATTTTATGTGCAACTATCGGGACTATGTTTTTGTATTTTTTTTTTTTGCATGATTGCATGTGTGAATGACGTTTGTGGGTATCGTCACTGTAAGCCCTCACGAGACTATAACTCGTCCACTAGGACCGCCTAGGGGTTTAAAGGCTTGTTGCATACGCTAAATGCAATCGTGATCCCTATGAAAGTGGCTTAGTTAATTTAGTTACTTTTATTTGTTTATTTATATTTAGTTTTTATTTTATCTTTTGCTCGGGACTAGCAAAATCTTAAGTTTGGGGGTGTTTGATAAGTGTGGTTTATACCAACTTATTCTAGCATCTTTAGCCTATTATTTTGTTATGGTTCGAGCCATTTAATGTATTTTGTAGTATCTTTTATGTCTTATTTGTAGTAAGCATTAGAACATCGATAATGGAGCAATTACGTGTGTTTCGGGACCTATTGGGAGCATCGGAGTCAAGAAGCAGTAAAAACCAGCATCAGCTGCGCACTAAAATTAAAAAGGCTATAACTTTTGATCTAGAAAGAGTTACGATACCCATAATATATCGATTTGTATCTACTCGAGGCGATCAAGCATTTACATATATTTTCCAACGAGTTGGACGCCGTAGCGCCCACTGTTCAGCGCCGCAGCGCCCCCTGCGGAAGAAAACCTGTGCAAGCCAGGAAAGTGATTTTTAGGGTTTTTAACATGTATTATGACTCCTAGACTCTACTATAAATATATCAGTTCGTCCAAAACTAAAAAAGGAGGCTAATACACAGCATAAAACAGCAAAACAAATATTTTAGAGAGATCCAAGGAGGAGGATTGAAGAGCGACAAGAAGAGACAAAGGCGTTGACATCCGAAGAGGAAGAGATTCAATTCGGGTTTTATCATCTTATTTCTTTCTTAGAACTCTAATGATTTCCATTAGATTAATGACTTGTTTATTATTGTTTTTATCTTTTGTCATGAATTAACTCCTTAATTCTGGAGAATGATGTAATCTATGCTTGAACCTTGTATTGATTGTTAATTTTGTTATGAAGTTTTATTAATTTATTTATATTCTTTTGAGTTTAATGCTTCTTGATTGTTGGCCACAATTGAAGATGATGAATGTTTAGAATCTATCACTCGAGAGAGGGGATTTTGAATAGATCTAAGAATATGACCTAGGATTTTATAGAGTTCGAGAGAATCTGTAGTCCTTTGAAGTCGTTAATATAGAATCACAAATCGTAATGAGTTGTTAACTATTGGATTTTTATAGAGATATCGAAGTCTATAGTTGATGATATTTTCACTCGGCACTCGAGAGATGGAGTGGATATTTTAGGAGTCTTGACTTATAAACAGTATAACTGAACATGGATTAATTGGCATGACAAATACATTAGTGACAGCTAGGTGAAATCAGGATCCAAAATCTCTATCGTATTAGTTTCTCCTATCAAATTATTTTTATATTTATTTATTTAATTAAATCTTTGTTAATTATCTTCTAAATAAAGTTAGGATTATCAATTGTAGTACTTAGTGCGAGTTAAAAAACTTGTTGGGATATTTTATATCGTACCGCAAGTGTACGGTGTCAAGTTTTAGTATAAATATGAGTTAAAAGTGTCGAACCCACAGGGATTGCGTTAACTCGCACTAAGTACTACAATTGATAATCCTAACTTTATTTAGAAAACAAATAATAAAGATTTTAATAAATAAATATAAAAATAATTATATAGGAGGGACTGATACGATAGAGATTCTAGATCTTGATTTAACCTAGCTGTCACCCATATATTTGTCATGCCAATTAATCATTGTTCAGCTATATTGTTTATAAGTCAAGACTCCGAAAATATCCACTCTCTCTCTCGAGTGCCGAGTGAAAATACTATCAACTACAGACTTTGATATCTCTATAAAAATCCAGTAGTTAACAACTCATTACGCTTTGTGATTCTATATTAATGACTTCAAATGAACTACAAATTCTCTCGAACTCTATAAAATCCTAGGTTATATTCTCTAGATCTATTCAAAATTCTCTCTCTCGAGTGATAGATTCTAAACATATATCATCATATTTGTGGCCAGCAAACACAAAGCATTAAACTCAAAAGAATATAAATAAATAATAAAACTTCATAACAAAATCAACAATTAAAATAAAAGTTCAAGCATCAGTTACATCATTCTCCAGAATTAAAGAGTTAGTTCATGACAATAGATAAAAACAATGATAAACAAGTCATGAATCTAATGGAAATCATTAGAGTTCTAAGAAAGAAATAAGATGATAAAACCCGAATTGAATCTCTTCCTCTTCGGATGTCAACGCCTTTGTCTCTTCTTGTCGCTCTTCAATCCTCCTCCTTGGATCTCTCTAAAATATTTTTTTTGGTATTTTGTGATGTGTATTAGTCTCCTCCTCTAGTTTTGGACGAACTGATATATTTATAGTAGAGCCTGGGAGTCATAATACATGTTAAAAACCCTAAAAATCACTTTCCTGGCTTGTGCAGGTTTTCTTCCGCAGGGGGCGCTGCGGCGCTGAACAGTGGGCGCTGTGGCGCCCAAATCCCTGGAAAATGTATGTAAATGACTAGATCTCCTCGAGTAGATGCAAATCGATATATTATGGATCTCGTAACTCTTTCTAGATCAAAAGTTATAGCCTTTTTAATTTCAGTGCGCAGCTGATGCTGTTTTTTTACTGCTTCTTGAGTCCGATGCTCCCAATAGGTCCCGAAACACACGTATTTGCTCCATTATCGATGTTCTAATGCTTTATACAAATAAGACATAAAAGATACTACAAAATACATTAAATGGCTCGAACTATAACAAAATAATAGGCTAAAGATGCTAGAATAAGTGGGTATAAACCACACTTATCAAACACCCCCAAACTTAAGATTTTGCTAGTCCCAAGCAAAAGATAAAATAAAAGCTAAATATAAATAAACAAATAAAAGTAACTAAATTAACTAAGCCACTTTCGTAGGGATCACGATTGCATTTAGCATATGCAATAAGCCTTTAAACCCTTAGGCGGCCATAGTGGACGAGTTATAGTCTCGTGATGGCTTACAGTGACGACACCACAAACGTCATTCACAAACAATCATGCAAAAATATAAAAATAACAAAAACATAGTCCCGATAGTTGCACATAAAATTATCCTTAAAGAAAGCGTATAAATGAAACTAGAGAACCTTCAAAGTATGCAATTCAACTCAGATCCAAGTTCCTGAATAATTCATCTAGGCTAGACTCACAGTGTGTGTGTGTAAAGGTTCTTTCACAGCTTGATTCCTAAGTAAGCCAACTCAATGATTTCGTTTAAAAATTAGAATCGATGGGTCAAACCAACCTAGATATCTCAATTAAGCTCTGTAATTCCTTTATTTTGTGTTCAGTATGGTATGATTTTTCTTTTCTTTTATTGTCTCTTTTTGCTTTTCTCATTTTGCACTCATTTTTTTTTTCAACACACATACCCTTTAAGGTAGCATTTCTCCTCATGGTGGTCCTAATACTCGCCCATGGGTAGCTTCAAGCTTATCGGTTATATGTGGTTTAATTTCTTTCTTTAGAGACATTTTTCTTTTTAGCTATACCACACTTCATAACACTAGAAAATCAAGATAGATATCTAAGCAAACGGTCATTCATCGACATGCAATTTCTTCAACTAGTCACCTTGTCAACTACTTAAGTTTTCACTGCTAAAAACCTGTTTTTAAGTGCTTACGAGTCTAATATAGATCAACTATTCAAGGCATCAGATAAAAGTAAATCGGGCACTTATCGTTTCTAAAATTTCACCCATAAACAAACAATATTATCACAGGATTTATGCTTTACTATCTATGACTAAAAATAAATAATAATTTTTTTTTAAAAAGATAAACTTAAACAAATAATAACAAGTAAGCAACATGCAACATTCACACACCCCACAAACTTAAAACTTGCATTGTCCTCAATTTAAGATAAAAATTTAAAGAACAAGAGTGAGGAACAACATTACCGTGCATGGAGTTGATCAGGCTCTTACTGGTTAAAATTTGGTTGCACGGGCGTTGTGTGTCTCGTGCTACCTTCATAAATAGCATGCAAAACGATAAACAATAGCACACAATAAAAAATTAAATTTAAAATTAAAGAAAATAATAATAAAATAAATGCAAGGGTTGCCTCCCTGCTAGCGCTAAGTTTAACGTCTTCAGCCAGACGCAACCACCCAAAATGGTTATGGTGTGGCTTAAACGTAGTGAACCGGGTAATCTCATCTGCTTTCTTCTTTTGTATCCACCAGTTGTTATGACATGAAAAAGACAGCTTGGCAGGCTGTGGTAATTTATCCATAGATGGTCCCCCATGATATGTAGATTGTCCCCCAATTGGAAATTCTGGACTGCACATTCGGCAAAATTGGCTCGGCCTCCTTTTTAACCTACCAGGGATCATCTCCAAGTGAGCACTGACTTTTCTTTTCCTCTTTTTGCGGCACTTTGGGATTGGTTTCAGGTTTAGCTGCAGAGAATCTTCTTTTACGCACTGCTGCACTATGCTCGTAGGTTACTGAAATACTGATTCACCCTGTCTGGTTTCAACTCCATTCTCTACTATATCTACCATGTGACATTCTGCATCACCTTGAGAACTCGGCATGGCTCTGAAAACACTGAAGGTGATTTCTTCATATTTACCTCTCATTATCAATTCACCTTTGTTCTCTTCTTCTATTACTGTTTCCTTCTGAAATACCATTTCATTTTCTTTACTGCCTAAGTCCTGAGAGGTGTCTTTAAACTCTTTTCCGCTCCTACATGTTATAATTTGACATTGCTCATTGGGGTTGACTTCAATATCACTCGGAAACACACATGTCCGTTGATTTTCCATGGAAGAAACAAACAACCCAATTTGCGCTTCTAAAGATTTCATATTTGCCTCTATATTGCCCATTCGTGTTTCGATGTTATCCAGCCTTGACTCATTCTTCTTAAACCTCTCTAAAGCTGTAGCTACAAACGTGCTCATGAGGTCTTCTAAGGAAGGTTTCTGCTCAGCTCTTGGATAATTGAAGCCATGAGGAGGTTGCAAAACGTTCTCCATATCATCATATGAAAAATTCGGATGATAATAATTAGGCATAAGACTGCCTCTATAGTTGTTGAAGTTCTGATTGTTCACATACTGTACTTGTTCAAATCATGCTCCTCTGTTGGGTAAAAGAATTCCATTAGCATAAGCAGCTTCAATATACGGTTGGCCCATTTGATTTGTCAATACTGCTAGATGAGTCGTGAGGGACGATACTTGAGCTATCAGTGCACCAATAGAATATGCCATTGCTTCTTTTCCAACACTCCTTGTACGAAAAGAAAAAAAATATAAGAAAGAAAAAAATCAAATAATTTAAAAACAAAATTAAAAATAAATAAAAACAAAATTAAAAATAAAACTTAAGACAAAAATAAAAAATAATTAAAAAATAATTAAAAAAAAACTAAATTAAAGCTAAGATTGCTTGGTAATGATATTAATATGAATTAAACAAACAATCCCCGAAAACGGCGCCAAAAACTTGTTGTGATATTTTATATCGTACCGCAAGTGTACGGTGTCAAGTTTTAGTATAAATATGAGTTAAGAGTGTTGAACCCAAAGGGATTGCGTTAACTCTCACTAAATACTACAATTGATAATCCTAACTTTATTTAGAAAACAAACAATAAAGATTTTAATAAATAAATATAAAAATAATTATATATGAGGGACTGATACGATAGAGATTCTAGATCTTGATTTAACCTAGCTGTCACCCATATATTTGTCATGCCAATTAATCTTTGTTCAGCTATATTGTTTATAAGTCAAGACTCCGAAAATATTCACTCCCTCTCTCGAGTGCCGAGTGAAAATATCATCAACTACAGACTTCGATATCTCTATAAAAATCCAGTAGTTAACAACTCATTACGCTTTGTGATTCTATATTAATGACTTCAAAGGAACTACAAATTCTCTCGAACTCTATAAAATCCTAGGTTATATTCTCTAGATCTATTCAAAATTCTCTCTCTCGAGTGATAGATTCTAAACATATATCACCATATTTGTGGCCAGCAAACACAAAGCATTAAACTCAAAAGAATATAAATAAATAATAAAACTTCATAACAAAATCAACAATTAAAATAAAAGTTCAAGCATCAGTTACATCATTCTCCAGAATTAAGGAGTTAGTTCATGACAATAGATAAAAACAATGATAAACAAGTCATGAATCTAATGGAAATCATTAGAGTTCTAAGAAAGAAATAAGATGATAAAACCCGAATTGAATCTCTTCCTCTTCGGATGTCAACGCCTTTGTCTCTTCTTGTCGCTCTTCAATCCTCCTCCTTGGATCTCTCTAAAATATTTTTTTTGGTATTTTGTGCTGTGTATTAGCCTCCTCCTCTAGTTTTGGATGAACTGATATATTTATAGTAGAGCCTGAGAGTCATAATACATGTTAAAAACCCTAAAAATCACTTTCCTGGCTTGCGCAGGTTTTCTTCCGCAGGGGGCGCTGCGGCGCTGAACAGTGGGCGCTGTGGCGCCCAAATCCCTGGAAAATGTATGTAAATGACTAGATCTCATCGAGTAGATGCAAATCGATATATTATGGGTCTCGTAACTCTTTCTAGATCAAAAGTTATAGCCTTTTTAATTTCAGTGCGCAGCTGATGCTGGTTTTTACTGCTTCTTGAGTCCGATACTCCCAATAGATCCCGAAACACACATATTTGCTCCATTATCGATGTTCTAATGCTTCCTACAAATAAGACATAAAAGATACTACAAAATACATTAAATGGCTCGAACCATAACAAAATAATAGGCTAAAGATGCTAGAATAATTGGGTATAAACCACACTTATCACATCAACAACCACAAGCTGGCGTAAAACAGTTCGAGTTTCGTCTACAGGTGAAGAGACGTCCATTATTGTACACGATGTCATGAATTAGGACATAATCGCAAGAGATATACCAATCCAATTAAATATATTTAAATTATGTATGAAAAATATTTAAGTAACTTACATTTATTGATAACATCCATATAAATGTCTGATACATTAAATTTTCAAATAACAATGTCGCCCAAAAATATATCTACAACAATCTTCTTCCTAAAGAAAAAGGCATGATTAGAATTAAATTTAGGCAATTTAGACAACATAAAATAACCAATGCATTCATGAAAATTTACAGGGCTCATCATTGTTTAGCTCCAGCCTATCCGTATAAAATCCACCATGTTCTATATACTTAGGAAGAATATGTTGAAGAGACGCCATCATATTTTGAAATATTTGGCCTCATTAAGAACCATGTATGAATCTTGTGTCTGAATATGCTTTCTTGTTAGGAAAATTTGTGCATAGACCCAATGAATATTGTTGAAATTGATCGGAATGAAAACATGTCATAACCATAACTATAATTAATAAATGAATAATATGAAAACATATATTAACTTCAAATCGATAATAAGGTCACTCACGTAATCAACATCCTTTCATGGTTTGGATAACATATTGAATTTTGAGCCATGATAGTAATTTATAATTGTCTTAATGTACTGTATTTTATCATTGTCACCACCTGACATCTCACATATGCTCTTCAAGAACCCATAAATTATAAAAGATCAGTCAATATATATAACTGTGTTAATATAACTATCATTAAATAGTACTTACAAAAATCATGTATCTGTGTGCATAACTCTTTGGATCACCGCATTAGGATATCTGAGATATCGTCTACTCAGCAAACATAGGTACCCGTTCACATGCTGTGACATATAAGAAATTAAATTTTTAATATAACATGTTTACAATCATAATCAAATATTTACAATTGTTACATACCTTATCTACAAGTCATCCACATTCTTCTTGTCCCGATATTACCTTGTAGAAGGATGGAACGAAATTCATTGGTCGGGTGACATTAATCACACCCTCTATTCACTTATTTAAATCTATTAATAATTACGGGTCATCAATGCCTCTCACTGGGTCAACATCTACTTATGTGCTCTCCTCCACAACCAAATTCCCATTGGAATCAAATTTATACCTCTTAGTTGGAGGTACAACAAAATGACTACTAATTGTCGTGCACTTCTTTAATTGCCTCCCAAACATACTACGACCTTTCGATCGACGGGTCAAAATGCGTACGATTTCGTCACACGTGGCTGGAACAGCTGCTGCCATTGTCTATTCAGTCCTAATTTATGGTGTTTCTTCAGGCCTAATTTTTGGTGTAGTTTCTTCGGGTCTCACTATTGGTGTTGTCCATGCATGATCCTGCATACAATCAAATATACTTTCAACAAAAAAAAGTCACATAAACTGCTAGTGTAGATATTTAGTATGATTACCTCATATGATGGTCCAATATAATAATGTGTGAATGATGGATTATTATATGTATTAATAAAAGTCATGACATTTTCCTTGAAACATTTTGCTCGACCATCTTTGCATCCATTTTATCCAGCATAGTTTGCTTAAACTCTTTATCTTGTTTTGACATTTCGTTAATGGATGAGCGAATGGAAGATATTTTAAGATCAATTTTATCCAATCTCCTCATAACATAATCCATACGCTATAATGATGCGTCCTCTCATCCTCATCATTATGGCTATCACCTTCTTATACACTTTCATCTGAATGGAAGAACCACTTCAAAGACCCGTGATCAGGCACCATTCTTGAATGGATAACCTTATTAATTTCCCATTGATCTGAAACCATAATTGAGATCACATCTCACTTTTGGTTTTTACAACAAGTTTAAGAAAATTATTATGCAATATCATTCTTTTGAAATCTGTATCAATCTCTAAGAAATTTTCGAAGATTGGTGTTTCCCCAACCCTTCTGATACGAGTAATATTGGTCGCATGCCGTCGAAATCGATTAGAATCTGATATCTTTAAATCTCGTGGGTTGGAACTGTTGGAGTTTTGGCGGGCGCATCGGAAGCTCGCGGTTCGGGTGAAATCATAATTTTAAAACCTTTTAAATTACCGAATAAATTATTCAATATCTAATATGAATAATTTATTTATATTTCACCTAAACATATTTATTCGATATCAAATAACGACATAAATAGTTAAGAAACATCGCGAAACTTTTTCGAAAATGTTTTTCCGCAAAATGGAATAAAACGCGTTTTTGACCGAACCGACTACCCAATGCACATGGGAGCTGCCCCAGGTCAGCCCCAACAGTACTAGGTCAGTTCATGGGCTGCCCGAATAGTGACCAATTCACTGTTTGGGCAGTCGTCACCCGGTTGGCTCAAAAGTCACCCGGTAACGCCGTTTTTCATCGTTTTCGCATATTTCAACTCCGAAACAATTTCCGGAAATTATTTTAACACCCAAAACACATCCAATATATTTATATGACATCATTTTCATCACAATAAACCCAATTTTTCCATATCTTATTTTGCAATAAAAATTATCAATTTTTCATGCTTTAATCTAACTTTCTCAATATTAATCATATTATTACTAACAGCAATCCAAGCCACCACCAATGAAGCACCCAAGAATAATTCTAGGCATTACAAGAGTGGTCATAACACTTTAGAATGTCAACATATCATCAAATGATCAAATTGAACAAATATTACAATAATATCATTCAAATCTACTTCACACATACACCAAGTCTTCAATTCCATCCTCCAAATCAAAAAACCTCAAATTCTTAAGAAAATAAGAAACCCTAGAATCTATCTAGATTATCAAGAATAAGAAACATGCTTTCCAAGCTTAGGGATATTGAGGATTACCTTTAATCTATTAATTTCCTAAAGCTTTTTCTTGATTTTCTTGATTTTTCTTCCTTGAATCACCAAGCAAAATTTGAGAGCATTTTTGGAAGTGGAATTCGGCCTTAGCTTCCCTTGGAAGGGAAAAAGAAAATTTTTTACTTCAAAAAATATGATGACCGACTATAGAGGGGTATTTTAGTCAATTTCCTAATTTAATTCAATTAAATAAAATTAAACTTTACGTTAACAAATCAAATTTGCACACCTAAAGCTTAATTAAAACATGCCACATGTAACCAAAAATAATTAGCCATATAACATAACATTTATGAAATATATATATCATTTAATTATTTAAATATTTAACATTTAAATATCTAAATAATTAATTAATATAATTATTATTATATATGTATTTTTATTTACATTAAATAACAAATACATATATTAATGGCATGTGTCAAAGTCTCATTTGACAATTAATTAATATGTATCAAATCAAATTTTGTATCAAATACAAATACACATTAATTATTAATTGACCAAAATTCCCGAAAGCATGTGTTTTCGTTTAACCGTTTAAATGATTTGAATTAACTCACTTAATTCAGTGAAGTATTATGAATAATCTGTATTATTCATAACGCGTTGCCCAAGTGCTCAACGAGTACACTTCATATTGTGGGACTCTCTAAGTTTAGGTTTATCCGTCACGAAATCCAATTTCGTGTACATAATTCACCCACTCACGAATTATGACGACCACAGATGATCTCGCTAAACTATACAAGTCGAGGTCATTGCATACGTATAATCCCTCCATCACAGGCTATCCATATTATATATGGGATATAGATAAGAACGTCAAATCCTTATGGTATAATATAGCCGATTTTCAATTTACGATCTCTAAATAACACTCGGAACTCGCTTCCGAAGTTATACCACGGCCTTGGATTTACTAGATCGCAAACACGTGTAGGAAACCTATGCCTTGTACACAAGACTGACAGATTCTATCTTGATACGCACCGGATATCATGAGCATCAGTCCACACCCAACGAACAGGCGGAGGTCTAATCTAAATAGATCGGTGATGTGACTGCCATCAAAGTGTGGATGATAACTTATATATCCACTGTGGTATCTCAAGTCGAATGACCATTATGCTCGCTCAACTCGAGAAGATTCTTATTGACGTTGGTGTATCATATATTAGGAAATCTTCAATTAGTCGTTCAATGTTTATAAAATAAACACCTACATATCTATACGAGTCTCCCGAGACTCGTGGTTAATTGGGATAAACCATCGGACCAAGTCACTATATACGACATGTACTGGTCTCAACGGATTTTACTAACCGACCCGTGTTAGTAAATCTTGACCATGAACTTTATTTAAGGATTATAAATTATAGTGATGCTTCCCAATGTCAATTACAAACTTCATTGTAACTGCGCACTACATTGTAAATCATAGGGTTTTTGTCTAATATACATGTATCACTAAATCAGATTTAGTTTCAATCTAATCATAATTAGATATCTAATCATAATTAGATCGAATATGAATATAGAAGACAAGAGGTGCTACCATTAAATAAGTGATATTATGGAAAAAAGACATTGATCGTATTCATGAATCGGACATAAATACGATCCGGATTGGCACTCCGAGCACCAACCCTAACATAAACTACTTGTCTCCATACCTAGAAACAATATTAAAAAAAAAATTATTGCCTCATTTTAAAAAACCAGCGTGTGCACATACTTCTCGTGCAAGCGTCCGCGTGGACGCCTATTTACTTGCTCGGACGTCAGCGCAAGTGCTCGTGAGAAAAAGTAGGTGTTCCCGAGGTACCCGCGAGATGCAATGGGTGTCTGCACCGACGCCCAACGTGTTGCTCGAGTGTCCGTGTGGATGCCCGCTACATCTCACGGACACCCACACAAGTAAATAGACGTCCACATAGATGCCCATTATATTAAAATTTGATATAAGTATTTTTACGAATATTTGGTATGCAAATCTTGTCAACACCATCTCAACTCAAACTCTTTACACTTAAATGAAAAATCTAGTAAAAACACTCATAAAAAATGCACATTTCCAATCTATTTGAAAATTAAAACAATGTGAATTGCATTAAAATACTCACTAAACTAAAGTTGGAACTTTTGAAATTGAGAGCTTAGGACGCCTCGCTTTTTCCTGTCTCAAGTTTCCTGCGGTGTTCTATGAGCGATAAATATATCAATATTTATCACCCTTTTTACTTAATATTTTATATATTTTCTTGAGTTTTGTGAATATTTTGATGTGTTTTGTGTATTTTTTAGATAAATAAGGTTTCAGGACTCACTGGAATCAAATCAGGACCAAAACAGCGAAAAACAGAGCAAAATGGCAAAATTATCATTTCTGCATCGCGACGCGCAAACCTTCTGTGTCGCAAACGCTAACGTGTGCCGAACACATGTCAAAATAAGAGAAAACTTGCTATTATACGCACTGTTAAAATGCGCCGGCCACGTGTCAACATCACAAAAATTGTGCTAAAATATGTCGGACACGTGTCATCATCACATGTTGCCGACATTACACGTCATTGCTTACGTCAGAGTCGCAACACGCATAACTTCACGCGTCGCGACGCCGAGCCAATAATTCAGTCTGCCGACAGCCGCGTGCCACATGTCATCATCTCAGTAAAGCGCGTGCCACATGTCATAAATCTACGGCTCGTCGCGATGCGCAAGGTTACACACGTCGCAACGCGTGGGACCAAGTGATGCCTATAAATTCAGGCCGATTTCATTTCAAAAATCCATACCTTCCTGAAGTTCATAATAGGAGATTAATGATTGTATCTTGTTTGTTTAAGTTTTTGTAATTTAAATTATGCATTTTTATTTTCAATAGTAGTAGTAGTTTATTTACTTTTTATTTCTTTTATGTTTAGTAGTTAATTTTCTGCTAAGGGAATGGTGAAACTTTTATTATTATAGTTTAGATTAATCTCTCTTAATTATAATATATATATTATCTTCAAACCTGACTTAATTGGATACCCCCTTTATGGTCGGTTGGACTTAATTAAATTGATTTTAACCTGACTAAACTGGATACTGCATTTATGGTCGGTTGGAATTAATTTAAAATTTAACTTAATCAGGATATCGCCTATATGGTCGGTTGGTAATATCATGCAAATTTATATATTATAATAAGAGAGATTTCTAAATTAGAAATAGTAAAGATAGATTAATCTCACTTATATTACAAAATTGAAATTGTAATTTAATAATATGGATTAAAGTTGATACCGCCTTAATAGCTGGTTTTATTTATGTAACATAATGTGACACCACCTATATGGTCGGTCTTTAGGTGACAGATGATTATCGCCTATATGGTTGGTTTATGGAAAAATAATACCACCGCCTTTATGGCTGGTTTGACTTAATTGGGTAACACTGACAATTTCTATATTATAATAAAGTGAGATTTCTATAGGTGGATCCTCTAACCCTATTATTTTATTTTTATTCCAGGGAAGTGATGAAACACAATATTAACATGCTTAATAATTGATTTAATTATATTATGGGTAATGCTTTAGTTTGTTTATTGAATCTTAAGCTTAATGCTTCTTGTTGTCTGATCACCAATAAGATTGATGTGGTAAACTTAAAATGAACTTGGAAAATGGATTTTAGGTTTCAACCTTATATTCAATAGCTCACGATCTCCCTTAAGGATAGATAACCCTTAAAAGATTTCCTTTCAGGATAGACATATACCTGTCGGGCTGGGATAGCCACAATTAGAACTTAAACTTAATGAATTCAGGTAACTTGGTTAACATAGACATATGATTAATTGGGTTATATTGGATGTTTACATCTGACCATCAGAAGAGGCTTTTGCATATCTTCGTGTTTCAGGTTAACAAACTAATTTATTACACATATATAAAAGAATAAATTCATCATTAGAATAATATTGTGTGAAATCACAACCCTAGATATTTGTGTCTTTTGTTATTTTCTTTAATATTTTCTTTTGTGTATTTATTTATTTAACAAATCCACATTCAACCAATCAATCAAGCAATCATTCTCTTCTCTCTTTAATTAGATACATGTAAATAAATAATATCAATAATTAATAACAACAGTAGAAATTAAGTCCTCGTGGGATCGATATTTTTATACTACTTGAGCGATACGTGCATTTGCGTTACGTGTGTGTTTACCACCGATCAGTAAATAACAACCAAATCAGCGAGTCCAAGTATCAAACCGTCTTTCACCGTCGCCGGAGTACTTTTACGTCTCCAGAATATTCGGCTCTTGCCGGAATGTTTGTAAGTTTGAGATACTAGAGTTTGAAGAGTGAAAATGGGGGAAATGAGAAATATGTGTACTAAATGGTAAAACATATATTTTAAGTTGAATTTGATTACTAAATATAATTATGAAATTAGTAGTTATTTTTTATAATGAATAAAACAAATGAGTTATTTTTGTAAATTTCCCTTATTCTATATTCTATAGGGATTCTAAGCCAAATTATGATGTATCAAGGTAGAATCATTCAAGAAAGATCATATTTTGTAAAACTTAGTTTATCTTTCCCTAAAATACGTGACTATATTTTACATTTTGCATGCAAGATAGACCGCTTAAAGGCTAAGCATCATAGAAGATGTTTAGTGAAGCATAAAATTCTCTCTCACAAATGGATACAAAGAGATACAATATTTTTCTTACAGACTGTATAAAAGAGGAAACCTGGAAAAAGCCAAATTATTATCTTATAAACTAAGATATTGTAGTATTCCTTAACGTATGAGGATCTCTATAGTTTAAGTAGTGATTAATCGTTGTTCTTTAATTTAGTCGATATAGCTGATTTGGTTGGATGTAATAAAATCATCTATTTTCGGCTAATTAATTATTTTTATCTTTGAAAATCGGGCGATTTCTAGAAATAATATCGATCATTTTCCTTTTACGTGGCTATTTATTTTTTATTTTTTGAAATCGTTGGAAACCTCACTGTCAAACCACCCATTTCGGGTTTAAGCAGAGCAAGTAAAATCCCGACTGTCTCAGACTCTTACAAGAAACGCACTCATTGGATTCGAACCCATGACATGAAGGTCAAACCCTGAACCATATACCATCAAATCACATCCCTTGATGACAGTTTATCAAAATTTTATTAAAGGGCTAGGTGCAATTCATATTTTAAAAATCCAGATAATCTTAAATTTTTAATAATTTTTTAAATGAAGAAATGGGCCAAACTCGGGTTTTTTTTTTAAAAAAATCCTAATCAAAACCAACACCAACAAATCATGATTTTGAAAGCCATAACCCCAACTCTTATATTATGGGTGTTTGCGGTGCGGTTTTGAGCGGTTTTTTTTTTTATTTTTTGTTCAAACTGCACGGGTTGCGGTTTAGGAAATTAAAAACCAAAATTGCAAATATCCTACATAAAACCGCGTCGGTTCGGTTCGGCGGTTAATGGTTTGAGAGGTGCGGTTTGGCGGTTTAATTTTTAGAAATTATTAGCTATTTCTTTAAAATATTTGTGAAAATAATTAATCATTTGTCCAGTGTCAACAATTTTAAATATTGTATTATTGTTCATCATCCAGCAACTTTGGAAACAATATATTTATAAGATTGAAAATCCAAGCTAGAATCAGCATGTTGATTGTTGAGAATTGCTATTAAAACTTAAAAGTATAAACTATAAACAGATAGATTTGAGTTCATTATAAAAATTAACTAATTTATTAATATCTAATATCTATTATCTAATTAACCTGACATTCGAAAAGGGTCACTGACTCACTGTCATAAATAATCAGCTAGGAGGAACAAATATCTTGTTGCCTCAAGATCAAGAGCCTATAGGAAGTTACATACTTTGTATCTCACATTTTATACAAAATATGAATTATATCTTGGATCACCATCAAAAACCTTGTGCAAGAGAAAGGATAATTTCAAGTCAAACTCACCAACTGATGGGTAAAATTATGACATCAAGAATTTGAAGGATTCGGTAAAGCCGTAAAGGAAATAAAAAGATAAGTTCATAATGTTTAAGAAGAAAGATCGGATCCTATTATTTCACTTCAGCAAACAACATCGCAGGAACTAAAGAAGGAGACTCCACTTGTTTCCAGGAAATAACAAAAACCACAAATAATAAACTTAATCACAAAATGGGCAAAACAGCCCACCCATTCTTTTCCAGTCCACAAATAATAAACTTAATCACAGAAAACCCTTCATGTCCTTTGTTTTTTCTTCTTTTGTTTATTATTTCAAATGCTCTATTTAGGCTCTGTTTGGTTGGGGGTTTTGGAGGGGAGGGGAGGGGAGGGATTATTTTAAATAATGGTTGTTTGGTTCAATTTGTTGGAGGGGAGGGGAGGGGAGCAAAATCCCTCCTAAGCCAATTTTTGCTCCCCTCCAAAAGTGGGGGGTTTTGGAGGGGAGAGAAAGTGAGCATTAAATATTAAATGCATTGACTAAATTATCCCTACTTATACATTAAAATCCAAAATTATCTTAATTACAAATCTCTCTTATATTTGTTTCACCATTCAATTCTTTTTATTCTCTTATCTTATATTTGTTTTAATTTTATTTTTAATAACACGTATTATGTAGAGCTTTTAATTTTAATTTTATTATTTGTTTAATTCAAAGATAATATAAGCCTATATTGTTTTAAATTTATTTATAAAATGCTATAAGGATAAAATAGTAAATTAGTTTTAAAATCTCTCTCCTCTCTTCTTTAACCAAACATATATTTAATTAAAAACTCTCACATCCCCTCCCCTCCCCTCCTTTGAACCAAACATATATTTAATTAAAATCCCTCCCCTCCCCTCCCCTCCCCTCCCCTCCCCTCCGTTGAACCAAACAGACCATTAAAGTACTAATTAACAAGTCCTAGGCTTTTTGCATGCTGATTGTTGAGGCAAGATTTTGAAAATACGACAAAGAAATAATATCAATTTAATCTAATAGAGCACAGCTGAAACACAAAAAGACCATTGCTTACTGCTTACAGAGTTACAGAGGAGAGACCGACTGACCGATAGTGATAGAGGAAAAATTGAAGCCTTGTACTAGACTTGGTTTAGAGAGAGCAAAAATTGAAGCCTTGTATTGGACTTGGTTTAGAAATTACAAATAAGAGATTCAGATTTGAGAGAAAATGATAGGGGAAGTCGGCGCAGGAGATGAAAAAAAGGGGAATGGAGAGAACCCTAAATTTTATTAGTATATATATTACCAGGTCCGCGGGTCGAGTTGAACCCGATATTTGATATTCAAAACCATAACCCGAACCGCAAATTGCGGTTCATGACATTTTGACCCGCCAAACAGATATACACTCTTATAAATCGCGGGTCGAGCTGAGGATCGGGTTGGGTCGGGTCGGTTCGCGGTTTGACCCGACCATGTGTTCACCTCTACCTTGTATTCAAAGCTAGGCTAAAATTTTGTTGGCCACTTCGCCAACCCTATTTTATTGTGTATATAGGTCTTGTCAATAATAATGTTATTAAAATTGGGTTGGACCAATTGGTTCAATATATCGAATCGGAAACCGACTGTGAATTCAATTAGGTCAAAAGTAAAAAATTGATCCGGAAAAAATCGGTCAGAATTGATGAATCGGTTCAATGTTTTTTAAAATTTTAATTAAATAAACCTATTTATTACGTAGGTCGATTTTGTCGATTTTTGGACACGGTTCAACCGGTCAAACCGGTAACTAATTAAACTTTTTACATCATCAGTTCGATCACCAATCCGATTTTGAAAACATTGATCAATAGTATAAAATTTAAAACAATATAATTTGTTGCATCAAATGATGGGCAAAGACCACTGAATTTTACCCCCAAACCCAAAATCGAAAGCCCCGTTTTAAAAGTGTTTATTTTTACCGACCCGACAAATTAACCTCACTTAAATCACATTATTAATTACCCACTTTCCCAATCCTCAAATAAATTGGAAACCTAACGACCTTTTGACTCTGCCCATCTTGATTCCAAGCCCGTTTAAAAATTCCCCATCACAGTCTCAGTCAAAAGTTCCACTCCTCGATCCTTAGCCATCTGATACGCTGACCATGATCTGATGTACGTAAAAAAGCCGTCCAAATCCATAACCTTCTCTATAACAAACTGATCAAACGGCCCCGTATCATCCGCTCCATCACAGGCTCAAAAGGGAAATCAATGGTCATATACTTGTCGTCCACCAACTTACGCGGTGGCTCCCAAAATGGTTCAGTATCAACGGCGTACAACGGTTCGAAAACTGAATCAACGGCTGGATTGACTTCTGGGACGGTGTAGCACCAAGAGGCGATTACGCCGTGGGGTTTTTTGAGTATCCATTTGACTTGATTGTAGAAATGAGGCAAATCGAACCAGTGCATGGCTTGAGCAATTGTTACTAGATCAACGCTTGATTCTGCTGCCACGTGTTGTTCCAGCTCAGCTATGGACATTGCTGCTGAGGTTTCCTGGTACCGTATGTTGGTAGCTTCTTTGCGAATTCTATTTGCTTGGGGCTTGTATCTGTGCCTACGACATTTTTGAACATCTCTGCTAGCTGAAAATTTTTACAAAAATTTAGAATTATTTTTTTTAAAAAAAAAAAGGTCTTGCTATGGCAGCACAGGTGTTCTAACAGACCATTCTATCCACCATTCAAATTACAATTCGAGATAATTTTTCATTATAAATAAATAAATAATTTAGATTATAATTCAGAACATTTTTCATTTTAAAATTGGGATCCTGAACTAATCGGTACTTGATTTGAGATGAAAAATTTATGTCGAATCCATAATCAGAATGAGATTAAGATTGACAAATCTAAACCTATCCTAGTTGATTGCTAACTCTATACTAAGATTATTTTCTGGATTTAAATTATGATCAAATACTTAGACTTACAGATGCAGCGGCCTGGCCGCTTCCGGTGCCGACGTCCATGCAAGGTCGTGATGGGGAGTTTTAGAGGCAATGAATTTGAACAATTCTTGTGGGTAATTTGGTCGTGTTTCTGCATATTGCTTTGCCTGTTTAATGAACAATTTTGCCATCTCTCTGTCTTTCTAACAAGTTTGAAAGAATTTGATGAAAGTAGACCAATAAATAGAAAAAATTTACTTGGAAAATTATTTGGCAGGGCTTATCTGGGGAACCCAATTCAATGAACATGGACAACACAGTCATTTTTTTAAAAAATAAATAAATAATGTGTAAAAGCACGTCGGTTTATTTTTTTTTATTTTTTAAATGAAATTCATTCATAAGGAAATCCTAAACTAAGGTTATAATAGCTCGCTTATAAACTTCAGAAAATCCTAAAATTCAAGTTAAGTTATGATAAATCTAACAATATAAAATAATATATATATATATATATATATATATATATATATATTAATATTATGTGTTTCTCGTAATTTATAAAGATATATATATTCATACCTAAAATTACTTTAGAATATGAGGAATTACGGGACAGACTTGATCTCCCTACCTCAGCCTTAATGCAAAGCCGGTGACTATAAATCCATAGATAGAAGTGAAACAACATAATACACGCATAGTACGTAAATGCTTTACAACAATATACTAGGGGTGTTCACGGGTCGGGTCGGGTCGGTTTTTTTGAAATTTTGTGAGACCCGATCGGGTCAGGTCACGGGTCAGGTCACGCGAAATAGAACCCGATCGGGTTCGGGTCGGGTCGGGTCGGGTCGGCAGAAAAAAAAATAACTTTTAAAATAAATTAATTATTTTGAAATACAAATATTTATTATTTTATATCTCAAAAATTATCATAAGTCTGATTATTCTCGGTTTTGCAGGAAAACATAATCAAATTTGATAGTTCTAGGTTTTGGTTGCAAACTTGCAATGGTCATTCACGAGGAGAACTGTGACTTGAAAACAATGAAAAAAAATTCAATGGTCATGCACGTTTTTCTCTGTTTTTTTTATTTGACTTCAGCTTTGCATATTTTTTTTTCCAACAGCTGAATATTGTTTATATATTCAGCTGTGCATCCTCTTTTTTTTTTTTTTTTTTTTTTGTTTATTTTTGACACATTGAAAATTCTTAAATTAAAGGAAACGTCCATGCATTAAAATCTTAATCAAAACAGTAATGTGTGTGTATATATATATATTCAAATTGCAACTCCTTTTAACATAATAAAATCTATTTAATTGTGTATTTTTGTAACTTAAACAATCTTAAAAGATTTATAGAATTTTGTAACTTCTCCAAAATAACTTCTTGTAGCTCCTCAAAATATTAAAGTCAATTTTAAAAATCATTAAAATCAACAACCCCCACTTGAATTTTTAATAAAATATTATTATAAATAATAATAAAATTTTTAGAAAAATAATAAAATTTTTAGAAAAATAATATAAATACTATAGGGTCGGGTCGGGTCGGGTTTTAATATCAAACCCGTTGCCCAACCCGAAAATTTCGGGTCGGGTCGGGTTGAAAATTTGTAATTTTTTTTTGGACCTGCGCGGTCGGGTCGGGTCGGGTCAACCCGACCCTATGAACACCCCTACAATATACAATAAATCTAATACATGACAATTTATAGATCTATGAGACTGTGCAAATATCCTCATAAACATCGCAAAGATCCAACCTCCACCACTAGATCTACTCATTTATTATTTTAATTTTATAATTTTATAATAAAAATATTAATTGTAGCGATTAGGTAATAAAAAATTATATTAATTGTAGAGGTTATACTTTGATATTAATAGAAGATTATACTATATTTTCTGATTATAATAGGTAATAAAAAATTATGTGTATTCTTTCCTCAATAATCCTTGATATTATGTAAAAATTAATCAGATAGTATAATATATTTTCTTGTTATTTTTGAGTTCTTATTTAATAGATTTATTAATTTAAATTTATAATTTAATAATGTTTTTTTAATTGTAATAGGATGGTATAATATATTTTCATATTATAATACAGTTCTTATAAAATTATAATATATATTTTTATGGTAATAAGTTTTTTTAATTAATACAAAATAAATTGTAAAAATATTTTAATTTTATAACTAAATAATAATATATTAATTGTAGAGGTTAATGGTAAATATTAATTGTCACATACATTTTTTATTTTAATAAGAGATTATAATTTTCTTATTATAATTGGTTTCTTTATTTCAGTTTTATAATTTAATAATAATAAATTAAAATATTAATTAATTAATTAATTAAATTAATAGGTTTCTTACTTTAATAGTGGATATGTTTTTATATTACAATAGATTTCTTATGTTAATAATTATTATTTTAATTTTATAATTTAATAATAAAAATAATTAATAATAAAAAATAAAAAAAATAATTGTAGAAATAATTTAATTATATAATTTAATAATAAAAAATTAATTGTATGGATTAGGTTAATTGTAAATAATTTAATAGTGTTTTTTTATTTAAATAGGATAGTTTAATATATTTTTTTGTTATAATAGAATTCTTATAAAATTATAATAAGTATTTTATTGTAATATGATTTTTATTTAATAGATTTATTAATTTAATTCTATAACTTTAACATGAAACCGTCACGTGGCGCGATGAGAAGACTTAATAATATTTAACTTAAAGATAGATTATCTTATTAATAAAATAATTTTTTTATTAATTTATATCATACGTTTAATAAAATTTCAATTAAACGAAACTACTATCGCACTGCTAGACATTTGACTCCACCATTGGGGTCCAAGACTCCAAGCGGTCTTACTTTATGGTCAAAGGATGTGAAGAAATTTTCTTCCCCCACTCATTCTCTCTTATCCAATTACGTTTCTCTTTTATTTTTTTGCCTTAATTTACGTTTCCATTTTTTTTCTTTTATTTATTTAATTAATTTATTTCGTTATTTTAATTTTAATTTTATTATTTTATTATTTTATTTTATTTTTTGATTTAAATATTTTATTTTTAAAATCTTAAATATTTTTTATTTTATATTTTTTATTTTATATTTTTTATACTCACTTGTCATTAAGGTCTCATCCAGTTCCAGACCAAGAGCGTCAAGAAATAACCATTGCCCATATTAGCAGACACTTCGTGACTTACACCTCATTCATAGTACGAAGCTAAATGATAGATTGCTCGTTATAGAACATGTAATCAGTTGTGGTACGAAGTATTAAGTATATCATCAAACACGTCAGGAGGAGACTTTAGAGGTAATATAAATTAGAATTATATTTTTATATCTTTGTTTGTATTTTTTTTCTGTGTATTATTACATGTATTTTTCTCTAAAAATATATTTTGCTAACAAGTAGTGTTAAATAAATTAATAAAAAATCAAAAGATAAATAAATAAATAAATAATAACAATAAATAATATAAATAAGATTTATTAAATAAATAAAAGAGAACATATATATATAAAGACTATTAAATAAATATAAGAGAAAAAAATATAAATAAAATAAAAATAACAAAATTTTAATTAATAAAATAAAAAAAATAAATAAATAATAAAAATCATATATATATGATTTTGGAATGGGGCAAAAAATTGATGATTGGAGGAGAGGATGCGTCATTGATGATGAAATGAAGAAAGATATCTCCACGTTGCAGTTTTCCATAAAGTGGCCGCCGAACTTCGGTTGGAGTAAAATATAGGCCGTTGGATCTTGATTGCGTTTTGTTGATGCTGACGTGGGTTCTTAGATGACTAGGGGGGATTATTGATCTAAAATTCGAAGTAATATTATGCTTTTTCTTCGCAATCAAATTTGGACCTCTTGTTTACCTCGAGTCATCTTAACCACTGCATCACGATTCAATTTTGATAATAGGATATCATTAAATTCTTTTAAATCATTCTCCATATTGTTAAGGATATTATAATATCACTTCCTATTATAATTCCTTATTCTGTGAATATTTCCTTTTTCCATTAGGCAACTATAATATCTCTTCATATTATAATTCTTTATTCTATGAAGATTTCTTTTTCCATTATTAGTGTACATATTTAGGATTTTATTTCCTATTATTGATTCTTGTATTGCCTATATAAAAGTTGTTGCATTGTAATTATAATCAGATTGAAATACAAAGATTATTCAACTTAATCTCTAACATGGTATTAAACAATATTTTCTCTAGGTCCTGTTAATTATCTGCCTCTGACATTCTGGCATTCTGACATTATGTTTTCGGGAACTTCTGGGTATGTCTGTTATTTACCTTGGTTTGGGGCCAAACTATTATTTTTTTCAATTTTTTTGGGGCCACTCTATCATTTTCATAATTTAGGGGCAATTTCATAATTTTCTAAAGTTCTTTTTAGACTTCGACGATTATCTCCATGGAGAAATCTGACATTTCCCAACCTATTCAGATCCTTCTTGACTGTCACAATTATGTCCTATTGGCCCAAGCTATGTGCAGCTTTCTCAAGGGCCGTAAACTCTGGCACTATATTACTGGTACTCTCACTGAACGGTCCGACACAAAACTGAGAGCGACGATGATTTTTATGATCGCCTTGAAGATTGAGAAAGTCAGAATCACAAGATTATCATCTGGTTTCGCAACTCCTTCATACCAACCATAAATCTCCAATTTGGCCGTTTTAACACAGCCAAATCTCTATGGGATTTTCTTGCTCACTGCTATACGACCACATATTTATCTCATCAGTATCAGTTGATTTGTCGCCTCCATCAAATGCGTCAGGAACCTGGCCAATCTATTACGGAATTTCATTCTCAAATGCAGTTTCTCTGGGATCAATTGACTCTCTCTGAGCCCTAATGGGACAATCTTACTGATGTTGTCAAATTCATAACCTACAGAGATCGACAAAGACTGATTCAGATTCTCATGGCTCTTGATACCACGTTTGAACCCACTCGAGCCTCATTGCTCCATCAAACTCCACTGTCCACTCTCGACTCCGCCATTGATAAACTTATTTCGGAAGAAACTCATCACTCTACTGGCCGGATACAGAATACAGATACTGTACTTGCCACACTTCCTTCCAGCACTCATTCTTCGAAGCCATGTAATTATTGTAAGTTGTCTATGCACCTAGTCCTCAAATGTCCCACACGGCGTTGCAGAATTTGCCGTGAGATTGGTCCTGGCCATTATGAACGAGACTTTCTCACTCGCCATCCTACATTCATTTCCTCATTCAAGGGTCGTCAGTCTCTCTCTGCTGTAGCTTCTGATGATCAGGGTGACACTGAGCAGTCTCGACCTTCTCAGCCTATTCAGGTGTTAGGTTCCTAGAACTTGCCAAGGATCTTCTAAGTCATGATTTCATGTGAATACTCAAAGAAGTTGCGGAAAAACTCACATTGATCGGTTTCGTTGGATGTTGAAAGTTCAAAACTTTTGAAGTTGGTGAAGAGCTCAAAGTCTTTTCTCTTGTGTTCCAAACTCTAGGATTGGTTTCCCTATCACCTTGTATGACTCCTTTAAGTGCTAGCTCTCTTGAAATTTTGCAACAAAATCTCTAAGCTGGAGAAGGAAGCTCTCGGCTTGCTTGGAAAAGGGAGAGAGAGTTGTTTGATTTTTGTTATTTGATTTTCAAAAAATCAATTATCATTTACCAATTCAAAATTTGGTACATGTCATTCCAAATGAATAAAGAATACAAAGTGTGTTGGACTTTGATTGAGTGTGAAATAAACAATGCAAGATTTACACTTAACCATCAACTACTTCCATCACTAGTCAAACTAGTGATGTAAGTCAAGTGGGTCCCACCACTTGTAAATTCTGAATTTACGTCGAATAATCTTAACGCGCAACTTCGCTCGGGCTCGGGTTTGTTTAATTCCGAATTAACGAATTTGTCGTTGCAACATAATAAAATATTAAAGTCACTTACAAATTAATTCTAAATTAATTCGTTCGCTCGAATTAAAATCCAATTTTAATTCCGCTTTGAAATCTAATTTCAATTAATATATCGAATATATTATTTAATCGATTAATTCCAAATTAATCGTTCTCTCTCTTCTAATCGAATTTTATCTCAGATAAATTCTTACCGCAATTAATCCCAGATTAATTTTCTCTCTCTACTGATTAATCTCAGATTAATTCCGTTCGAGTCAAACGTCATCGGTGAATCTTTGGGAAATGATCCATGAGATTCCTGGATATGTTGGCAGTAAATCCAGTCATCGGACTATCCGAACACATGCGTACCCGGTACCACGTTCTTACCGATTTACAAGACATGGTTGGCTTCTAGCAAAGCACCGTGTCTACCCAATTCTCCAGAAATATTCTTTTAAGGAATACATAATCTATACCAGGCGTAATGTACTAAGTATTACATATTGTGATCCAGTATCGGATGTCACATGCTAGGCCTGAGGCTGGAATTGTGTCTGCCCCGTACGAAGCATATATCGGATCATTAGCAACTAGTCTATTTAATCGGATAATCATGACATTGTCATATTATCCCGATAGTTGCAACATATTAGAGTACCAGTTCTGTATCCATGCGTGATCATCATCTCCATATGACTGAAGTGATACTTCCATCTTGACATCACACCCAATACACTACGATTCTCAATAAACCCAGAAGAGGCATACACGGAACCTGTTAAAATCCTGGATGACCAAAACCAAAGTGTATTGATTGTCGTAAGTATTAGCGATGCAAGTATCAGGTTAAGACCAAATACACCTACCCTGATTCGAATTCCCATAGACATATAGTCATACTACCAATGAGATTCTGATGGGTCTATCTAGAGCGAAACTGTTTCCGTACCATCGGTAAACACAACCTCATATCACACTTGTATAAGTATCCAATACTTAAACATATGAGAACTATGTCGTTAAGCTTTCATAACGCGCACAAATGCAATACTAGTCTATTCCGCATTATCGATGTCCAATCTCGATAATACTACGACTAAGGATATTTAATGATTAAACTTTCATGGATTAATACTGTCTCATATCTTATTAATCCAGAACTAATCATAAAGACTTTTATCATTTATATATTCAAGTAATCTAATTACAAAATGATAAAATAACAATTTCCTTTGTCACATAGTTAATTTGTACAAAAACCACAATGTCTTTTACAAATAGTGACGCTATGGGTCATAATTGTCCAACAATCTCCCACTTGGCCTATAGCCAATCACTCAAGTATCTAACACCTGAACTATGTACATGTCGCTCAAGCTTTTGCTGAGAAATAGCCTTCGTCAGCGGATCTGCAATGTTGTCATCTGATGTGACCTTCTTGATCTTCACATCGACACGATGTATGATCTCACAAATCATATGGAAATGTCAAAGTACATGCTTGGATCGTTGATGAGACCGTAGTTTCTTAGCCTGTGATATAGCCCCGTTATTGTCACAATACAAAGGAATGTGATCAGCTGCTAACGAAACTACTCCTAATCCGATTAGGAATTTACGGATCCAAATTGCCTCTTTTGCTGCATCAGCTGCAGCGATATATTCCACTTCTGTTGTGAATCGGCAACAGTCTATTGCTTGGAAGATTTCCAGCTCACTGCTCCGTTATTCAAACAAAATATCTACCCGGATTGTGACTTACAGTCGTCGTTATCGGTTTGGAAACTTGCATCGGTAAACCCATGTTGTCTCTCTCATCTTGAGTTTTAGGACACATGTCCTTAGATAGAAAGACGCCATGTGACACTGGCAACAATCCCCTCTTAGACTGATCCATGTTGATTCTCTTCAACACGTCGTCATTGTACAAGCTCTGGGAAAGTCCAAGTAGTTTTATAGATCTATCCCGGTAGATCCTTATTCCTAGAATAAAAGCTGTTTTTCCCAGATCTTTCATGGAGAATTTTAATGAAAGCCAATCTTTTACCGATTGCATCATGGGAATGTCATTGCCAATAAGCAATTGTAGGCAATGTATTTTTGCATGTAAGTCCCGATGATGAGCCTCGTGCGGAGGCACTACCTTTTAAGTCGTGGAAGTCACGGAAAATGGTCGTCGGAAAGGAATAGTCGAGAATTGATATCTTGTTGAATTTAATTCGCTTGTTTCGCTTCGGGTTTGCTCGTTAGACCTCCGTTTCAAAATCATCCTCCGCCCAAAACCCTATCCTCGCTCTTTCTCATGTCTATCCTCCCTCTCTAGCTTTTCATGCATGTGCCCCTTCAACTTCCAACCATGCACAAACCTAAACCTCACGTGAACCATCTCCCATGCAAAGCCATGCAACAAAATTCCACTCATCTACCCTACCATTCATTTTCCAAACAATTTAATTAAGCAAACCCCACACCATTTAACCAATATGTCCCACACGCCACTACCCACACCTTCCTTTTCATCACAAATTCAACAAAACATTTCTCACTCCTCACAAACACCAAGCCCCCACATGAACCCATTTCAACAAAGCCTTATCATTACCCCACTTTCCAAAACACTACAAGCCAAAACCCATTAAATAATCCAAAACCTTTACCCACATGCATCTCATCTATTAAACAAAACCTAGCCACATATTCTCTCTCTTCAAGCCACCTCACGCCCAACACCAAGAAACACCCACCAATTTAATAATCCTTCACATGCCACACTTTCCTTTTCAACAAGTCAAAAACCAAAACAACACCCTTACCCCACGTGAGCTTCCCTTTTCAAAAGCACATTAAATATTTGCCTACCCATTAAATAAACCTAAGCAACTCCCTCTCACTCACCATGACACCTCACGTCCTCACCCACACTTCACACTAATAAATCACTTCTCTCTTTCCACCACACTCACATGCCTCTCACCCATTTTCAAAACAAAACCCCACATGTTTTTGCCACCCTAATAAATTATCCCACTCCTCACCAAACACCAAAGCATTTAATGGCCTCACTCCCTCCATTATAAAAAGGAAACACATGAACCCTTCTTCCATTAGCTAGCACACGTGAACCCTCTTCATCCATCATCTTCTCCCTCACATAAACCCTAGGAGTCACGGCCTGGCTCACTCTCACGGCAAACACAAAGATCATCCACGCCTCTCATCTCGTCCCTAGCTTGCCCATTTACATAGCCATTATTTCATGCATTAACCTTCAACCAAGCCACCACGCCTAAATCGTCACAGCCCATGCACACACTCACGTAGACACTCACAGCCATGCACACGTGAAAAGTCACACAGCACACACTCAAAAGTCACACAACTCACTCCTCTCGTCATGCACATTTGATCCAAAAACCCTATCACGCCATCACCCCCTGAACACGTCCCATATTTCACCAAGAACACAGCTCCCCTTTCACAGTAACAACCACACACTAAGGCCCCCTGAGTCAGCCCAAACTCACACACCAAACTGCATGTGGACAGCTCGCAGACACACCGCAAACGGCCCCTAACTTAGCTTACATCTGAAGACCAGCCCACGCAAACTGCCGCACAAGATCCCCCACTGCACGCCCAAAATAGCCACTGCACTGCCCTCCAAATCACGCCTGAAACAGCCTCATTTACTCCCCAGGATTGTCGCAAAACTGACCCTTAAAATAGCATAGAAAACACCCTGAAACACCATGAAACGGAGTGAAAACAGTGACCCGAACAACGAAACAACGAATCAGAGGAGTTGCTGAGCTTTGACTTTTCCGACGACCGTATACAGCACTTCCAAGAGACGACACAAAAGGTTAGACCTGAGGGCACATGATATTTATTTTCCTCGCATGATTTAGTGAATTAGAAGACATGTAAATTATTTTCGTCGTATGAATTAATGACTTAGGAAGTATGTTATTTAATTTCCTCGTATGAAATAGCAATTTAGAAAACATATTATTTATGTTATTTAACATGAATGAATAGTTTAACATGTTATTTAATTCTCGTATGAATTAATAGTTTAGAAAGTATGTAATTTAATTTTTTTCACATGAATATTGTTAATTAGTATATAATGTGATTTCAGGTGAATGGAATATGTGTTCCTTCTTGTGGTATATTGGATGGAATCCCGGACATAAATTCCATAGCCGAATCCGAATGGACGGTATTTAGTTTGTACTCGGGATACAATGCCCTGTACCACTTGAAGGATTCACGTATTTTTTTTCATCCAAACTTGTATTCGAGCATGATTAGGCCATTAGAAAGTTGTTTTATTTTTAGCATGACTTAGTTATTTTCTTTCGCAATATGAGCTTAATTTGCATTATGTTTAAGTCGTATTTATTCAACATGCTTATTGTGTGATATCATGTGTTTGTCGTTATAAAAGTTTACTTTTGAAGCATGTAAACTTAGATTTAAGCCGTATACGAATTTAGGTATAGGTTACCTTTTTGCAAATGTATGTTGAGTAGAATTGGTTAAAATTGCACAAATTCGTTCATTACAAGTGACATAAGTAAGGGACCATTCCGAACCCAACGGTTTGAGTTCTTCCCTTGCGAGGGGTGAGTGCGGCCTTAAATCATTTTCCCAGTTCACACTAGGTGGCGACTCCATTTTATTTCTCCGGTTTAGTCCCCCGCGGGCTACTCCATACTCCCAACCGGGCCGCGAGCCCGGAACAGCGTCGTCGATTTCTGTGTCCTACAGTCTGGCGACTCCACTGGGGATAGAGAATCGGCCTCGAAATAATGTCTTGTAATATTTTTGATTTGTGCTTTAATTAACCATGTCTACTGTGGGTTTATGGAGTTTAATCAAAGACATTATTAAAGCTAGGTGATGGTTTGGTGTCTTCCTTCACTCACTACCTTTCTATAAGGAAAAGCTGTAAAGGCACCTAGATAATCATCTACTCGTAGCCTATTGTGATAGACTAATTTGGAGGACTCGTTGTTTATTCCTGTCACTAAGCGATAAGAGCCTAAGAGGCTTGGGTACTTAAGAGAGCCTCACTCCACCCTCCCTCTGGGGAATCTACAACTGGAAATCCATTTGACAGTCAGTCACACACCGTAACTCATTGGCACGTACCGTAAGGTATAAAAAAGGTGCGCTCACTTGGTCGTTTGAACCCTTGAGTGGGGAGTCCTAGTTGTGGGCAATCCTTCGTCAGCGAGAGCCTTTGTTTACACTCCTGAAACCTACATCTGAACCTTAGTTGTATGACCAATAAAAGTTATTTCTTTATGTTTGTGTTTGGGATCATCCTCATTTGGATTCTGTTGGACCTATTGTCAAGAGATATGAACTTGTTGGGCCATTTAAACTGAGACAAGTTCGCGTCCTTTGACAATTGAGCCAAAAGCTTCTAAAATGACGATGAGCCGTTTTGTGTTTGGGCCGCTTATCATTTGAAGTTGTTTAGCCATGTTATCGCAAAAGTATAAACTTGTTGGGCCTTCTCAACTGGGACAAGTTTGCACCCAACGATATTATGATTGAATATTTTAAAATGATAATGGGCCGACTTATATATCTCATACATTGCATGCATCTCATGCATATCATGCATACAAGCATCATGTTAACCCTTTGTGTCTTAAAAGCCATCATAGATATCCGTTGGGTTAAGAAAAAGAAGTTAGAGTATTCCTTGGGAAAATTCAATACATCAGTCGGTTCATCGCCAAGTTGAGGAAGACAAGCCAATGATATAAAATGAGCAATGCCAGGAAACCTTCGACAAGATCAGTGAATATTTGGTGAAACTTCCTATCTTGAAACCTCCAAGACTGGGAAAACCCTTGGTACTATATTTGTCAATTGAACCCGAAGCGCTGGGGGCGATGATGGTACAAACGGATGAGACGGGGGTAGAGCATGCAGTCTACTACCTCAATAAGTGGTACTATGATATTCAGCAATACTTGGAACGCAGATAACTCCCAGAAGAAGCAAGCAGAAAAGACAGAATGGCCATTCAGAAATTGGGAAACGGGGCAGCGAAACTGTCAGACTTGGAAATGAATGAGTTCACCAAGCCGATTAATGTTGTACTTTGCCTGAGGAAGAGAAGACCGAGCAGTCACCAAGGGAATTGGCAGAAAACCTAACCCAACGGGATAGGAAATTCATCCATGCATACACGTAACTTGCATCCCTTGTTTTGTGTTTTGTTTTTGCAGATTTCAAACAAAAGAGAACCAGCAGGGGGCGACCAGAGACATATGGTGCCAAGGAGCACAATGAGGATCCAACCCATCACGAAAAGGGAGTACCTCTACACTTGCATACTTACACATCACACGCACATGTTTTCATTCTATTGATATGTTTGTGTTCGCAGGTCTCAAAGAAGGAATGAGAAAGCGGCAGAATACAAGCAAGTTAAAAGCATATAAAATAATACCAGCAATATTCAGAAATGAACCCATGGGGGCTAAGCCCCAAATTACCAGCAATTGAAAAGAGGAATGTCAGAAAAATGAGAAATCTTTGGTGGCTAGACATATGTCCGATGATGACATTGTATGTTGTAGGGAAGAAACCCTAGAAACGATAAGTGCGAGACGTGCTCTCGTCCGGTATTCTGAATGGACTGATCTTGGTTAGACTCATAAGCACTTGATTACGGGATCTCAGCAGTAGAAGCCTGAGTGGTTGGCAAGATGACTAGTTGAAGAGATAGTGGATCAGTGAATGACCGTTTGCCTGGATGTCCACCCTGGTTTACTGATGCTACGATAAATGATATGGTTGGAAACGAAGAAAAAGTCACTCCGATGAAAAAAAAAATAGACCACATATAACCGATAAGCGTGAAGTTACCCATAGGCGAGTGACCGGCGTAAACACACACGTATAACGCAAGCGCACGTATCGTTCAAGTAGTATAAAAATATCGATCCCACGAGGACTTAATTCCTACTATTGTTATTAATTGTTGATACTATTTATTTACAAATATCTAATTGAGGGAGAAGAGAATTGATTGCTTGAATGATTTGATTTGTAGATTTGCTAAATAAATAAAAAGATAAAAAGACAAAAGAAAATACTAAGGAAAATAAAAGACTCAAAGATATAGGGTTGTGAATCATTCTAATATCTTTAAAAAGATGAAGTGATTATTTTAAGTTTGTGTAATAAATAAGTTTACTAACCTGGAACACGAATTTATGTGAAAGCATCTGTCGATGGTCAGACTCAAATACCCAGTTTAATCCAATTGAACCATATGTCTATGTCAACCAAATTATCTGGATTCATTAAGTTTAAGTTCTAATTATGGCTACCCCCGCCCAACATGTATATGTCTATCCTGTAAGGAAATCTATTAAAGGGTTATCTATCCTCAAGGAAGATCGTGGGCTATTAAGTCAAAGGTTGAAACATAAAATCCCTATGTCTAGTTCATTTTAGATTTACCACATCAATCTTATTGGTGATCAGACAACAAGAAGCATTTAAGACTTAATAAGTAAACCTTTAAATTACTCAAATTATAAAATAACCTCTTATAAACCGGTTATATTAGATTTCATCACAACCTAGAAAACTAACTTAGTTATAACACATAGTTATGACAAGTAAAAAAAAAAAATTACTAAAAAGTAAATGCAAAAAAAATAAATAAAATGCTAAGGTAAAAGGAATTAACTTCTACTATTTACTATTTAGATATCTCCCATAAAATAATATATAATCTTGTGATATTTTAAACTAACCGTCCGGAATGACGGTATCCTGATTAAGTCAAATTAAGATCAACCAGCCATTAAGGCGGTAATATTTGTTAATAAACCAGCCATAAAGGCGGAACAAAAATAAACCAACCGACCAGTATGGCGGTATCCTCATTAAGTCAGGTTTTAAATAGTTTATATATTATATTTTAAGGGAGATAAATCTAAATAGCAATAGTAAAATAATTACCTTTTCACCTTAGCATGGAGAAGTTACCCTCGCATAGTAAAATGGTAAAAAGTAAAAATAAAATTACTATTAAAAATAATAGAATTTCTATTATTATTTCAGAACTTAATTAAAATTAACTACAAAATTGAAATTAAAAGAAACTAAGAAGAAAACTCCGTATTTATATAAGAGATTTGAGAGGAAGTGGTACATTCGAAACTGAAAATTCGAACCGAATTTATAGGCCCGAGTAAGACCCGCGCGTCCCGCCGCGCAAGCTTTGCGCATCGCGACGTGCTGACGTGGCAGCATCTTATTGGTTGCTTCAGATCTTATCTGACACGTGGCAGGGCGGCTGAAAAATTTCGGCTCGTTGAATTTTTGACACGTGGCTCGTTGAATTTTTGACACGTGGCACGCGGCGCACGTTAGCGGATCGCTTGTGATGATGACACATGGCACGACTCACGTTAGCAAAGTTAAACTTCTCAAATTCTGACCCGTTGACCTGGCGCACGTTAGCAGCTCTCGGTGCATATTAGGCGTCGCGACCCGCAAGGTTCGGGCGTCGCGAAGCGCAAAATTTACAAAAATGCCCCTTTTGCCAATTTTCACAGTTTTGCTCCAAATCATCTCCAGAATGTCCTGAAACTTTATTTATCTACAAAATAACACAAAACACATCAAAATATTCACAAAACTCAAGAAACTATACAAAATATTAAGTTAAATGAGTGGGAAATAGTGATACATTTAACACTCATCACACCCCAAACCTAACATTTTGCTAGTCATCGAGCAAAATAAAATAACATAATAAAATTTAACTAAGCCACTTTCGTAGGGATCACGATTGCATTTAGCATATGCAATAAGCCTTTAAACCCCTAGGTGTCCCTAGTGGACGAGTTATAGTCTCGTGAAGGTTTACAACAATGATTCCCACAAACATTTTATAAAAGTAAAAATTTAGTGAAACTAATGCACACAAAAGCAAAAAGACAAGAGAAAAGAGAATAAAGAAGTTAGTGACTAATTAGGTGAAACTTCTACTCCAAGTTTACTAGTTGTTTTGTTTCATTCTAAATTACTGAATAAGTAAATTCTCCGATTATTTCTATCATTCTTCATATACATAGCTAACAAAGTTTAATTCAACTCATTTTTGCCCACAATAGTCATAAGTGCAGTTGATAAGAGGGTAATATTTTTGTCCTAAAGTTTTATCAAAGTTCACATCTTTTGTAGTAATGGAATAAATTTTCTGATTTTTCTGATTTTTTTCTATGATTTTTTTTCTATTTTTTATTTATATATAATACCTTCCATATATGTAGCGAGCTTTGGGTCGGTGGCTCCCAAACCAGATGGCTTTAGGGCACCAGGTGTTAAGACACCCTTACGGACTTAATTACTCAGACTTCAGATATATATATATATATATATATTTTTTCATTTTTGATCCATGTAGCGAGCTTTGGGCCAATGACTCCCAAACCAGTTGGTTTTAGGGCACTAGGTGTTAAAACACCCTTACAGACTTAATAACTCGGATCTCAGATGTAAATTTTTTTTTTATTCCATCACTTTTTGAGATGCTTCTCCAATTAAACTGTAGTACTGAATATTACAATCTTTTCAATTTTATCTCATGTCCGTATGTTACTATGTATGTTGATAATACTTGCCAACTGAGTATATGAAGATCTATTTTAGTCAGTTTTATGGAGAATTTACAAATTAAATAATTCAAAAGGAATTAAACAAAAATTAACTTGTTTCGAAAAAATGGGTTTGAAATACGTATCAGGAGGGAGAATTCCTTACACAGCTATCTCTTACCAATTTCACCTTTTTAGTCAACATAAAAACCATAAACATAAGGAAATAACTTCTACTAGTCATGGTGTGTGACTAACTGTCGAATGGAATTCCCGTTGTAGATTCCCCAGAGGGAGGGTGGAGCGAGGCTCACTTAAGTACCCAAGCCTCTTAGGCTCTTATCGCTTGGTGACAGGAATAAACAACGAGTCCTCCAAACTAGTCTTTCACAACAAGCTACTGGTGAATGATTATCTAGGTGCCTTCACAGCTTTTCCTTATAGATAGGTAGTGAGTGAAGGAAGACACCAAACCATTTCCTAGCTTTAAATATGCCTTTGTTTTTGAATTTTTTTGATTTTTTTTTAATTTTTTAATTTTTTTTTTTGTATTTTTCGAAAAATTTTGAATTAAAAATAAAAATACAATAAAAACAAGATACTATTAACTATTCATCACCCCCAAACCTAAATGAGACATTGTCCCCAATGTCTTAAACAGTAGAAGAAGAGTTTAGAAGATAGTACCTGGTTAGCTGAAATTCTACAGGAAAATTAAAGGTTAAGATCCATATTATTCGACGCTTCTTACCACGATCATCTTCGGACCAATTTATCTTTGAAAGGACAGGGTCAATTTGTGGTTCATAGGCTATGAGTTGGTCTATTAGATCCGGAGCAGTTCTGGCAGTAAAGAGGAGTTCTTTCAAAGGTTTTGACACGAACCCATTTCTCCGGGCATCATCAAGAAACACACAAAGAAAATCATAAAATCCATCAACGTTAAACAGCCCAAGCGGTTTCTGGTGTATGTTCAGGTTCGCCCAAGATAGTACAATAAAAATTTCCTCTAATGTACCCAAGCCACCTGGCAAAGCAATAAAAGCATCAGAACGGTTAATCATTTCTACCAGTCGTTCAGACATACCTGGCACGATCAGTTCCTCTCCGTTTGATGGTTCAATGAGATTTGCCTCCGCCAAGGGTTTTGGTATGATTCCCAAAACATGACTGCCTCCTTCATGTACAGCCTTTGAAATAATCCCCATTAGTCCAAGATTGCCTTCGCCATATATTAAGTGCATATTCCTTGGAGCTAAGACTCGACCCAATTCTTGTTCTGCCTCTATGTATTGTGGTTTAGTACCAACACTACTACCGCCAAAACACACAGATGTTTTCAACTCGTCTTCTTGAAGTGGCTTCCATTTTTTATGTATTTCTTTCTCAACTCTGGATGCCTTCAAAAGTGCAATGACGGGTTGAATTTATAGTACCTAAAAGGGTGAGTAATAATAGCACTAGTATCTTCCAAAGGAAGCTTGTTAGCTAAACAACAAAAGAAATCGTGAAAAGTCAAAAAGTCTGGATCCTGTCTACGAAAATAAAGATAATTACAGAAGAAAAGCGAATCAAAGCAATAATTAAGGAAACGGAATTATGTACGCCACTCGTTTGATATAAATTCATTAGGATGTGTCTCAAGAATTAATTCTTTACTCAGCTATCGCTAATGAATTGGTTCTCATTTTTATGATTGACAAACATCATTCCTTATGTCTTAAAATGCTCCGTTTGTGCTTTTCCCTACAAAACAACACACAAAATTAAAAATTCTACAATCATGTATACACAAAATATGAAAAAAAAATTACAACAAATTGCATGGGTTGCCTCCCTGCTAGCGCTAAATTTTTCGTCTTCAGCCAGACGTGACTGAAATCTATCTGTCAATGAGGTTTCAGCGTCGTTTTAGACGTCCTATTAAAGACACTCCCGTGAGCGTTGCTTTTGAATGGTCTCTTCCAACAGTAAGGTGGTAAAAAGATTTTTGACTCATTTAGTGCTTGTGCCACCTTTTTAATCTTTGTTGCTCCATTGGTTCCTGAAAAGAAAGAAAGAAAATCAGGAGGTCTCGTATGGTACTTGACTTGGAATGGAAGTTCCATTCTGTCAATCTTCTGGGCGATATCTTTGATTTGTATACCCCGATACATTGATGTTTCGCCTGAATGCTCTGGATTTTCAATTTGGTCAGACATTTGCTCCTCCATTTGCTCTGCTTCTTACTCCACATTTTCTTCACAGATGTATTTTAAAATTTCTGTATTCAGCTCTTCATCTGTCATTTGTGAAATACATGCATCAAAATTGTCAACCTGAGGATGTAAAGAAATGTCAGATTTTAGGTCTTCATCCTCTGATATGACTGGAATGGATGGTTTAGGAAGATCTTCTTCAAACATCGTTGCAAAGCATGCTCCAAGATCATTATTCTGAGGATGGAAAGTTTCATCCTCCTTTGTTGGTGCAGTTTGTACAAAAAGTTCTGTTTCTTCATCCTCGTCAGAGTCAGAATAATAAAAATCAAATTGAGACTTTGTTGGTGCAGGCTCATGAACTGATACCTCTGATTCTTGATACTGCTCAGCCTCGTCCTCTGTTATGATGTCATGATGAATCTCAGGATATTGAAAGGCTTCTTCAGTAGTATTTGAATTTGCTCTGTGAGATATGTGATTCAGGTTATCTGTTAATTGTCTAACTTGATCTGTCATTCTTTGTATAGACGCTGCTTGACTTTGAATTTGTACATCAAATTGAGCTTCTCGTTTCTTGAGCCAATCTTTTAGCATGTCATTTAACTGATCTTCCTCTGATGGATCTGGTTCTTGATGAAGATCGTAGATGGATGGTGGATAAGATGGAAAATGTGATGATTCTTCGTATCTTGAATGATTCCAATAATTCTGCCACTCTGAAAGGTAAATACATTGATCGCTCGGGTGGTTACCATCACAAATTACACATCTCTCTATTTCGTTCTGATGAGCAAATGTAGTATTGCTTGGTTCTGGCATCCAGTGATAGTCATTGGGCTGGACAACAGGCCTCAGAAAACCGGACTGTTGCTCCCAGATGTGGGGTGTATCTTCTTCTAGTAAAGCTCGTAATTTTTCAAAATGTTCCATTTTTTAATCACCTGAAAACAAAAAGAAGAAATAAAAATTACAGATAAAAATAAAGAAAATTAGATACAAGTAAATTAGATAGCTTTAAAATTATAACTCAAGAAAAATAAGTCCCCGGCAACGGCGCCAAAAAATTGACCGGCGTAAACACACACGTATAACGCAAGCGCACGTATCGTTCAAGTAGTATAAAAATATCGATCCCACGAGGACTTAATTCCTACTATTGTTATTAATTGTTGATACTATTTATTTACAAATATCTAATTGAGGGAGAAGGGAATTGATTGCTTGAATGATTTGATTTGTAGATTTGCTAAATAAATAAAAAGATAAAAAGACAAAAGAAAATACTAAAGAAAATAAAAGACTCAAAGATCTAGGGTTGTGAATCATTCTAATATCTTTAAAAAGATGAAGTGATTATTTTAAGTTTGTGTAATAAATAAGTTTACTAACCTGGAACATAAATTTATGTGAAAGCATATGTCGATGGTCAGACTCAAATACCCAGTTTAATCCAATTGAACCATATGTCTATGTCAACCAAATTATCTGGATTCATTAAGTTTAAGTTCTAATTATGGCTACCCCCGCCCAACAGGTATATGTCTATCCTGTAAGGAAATCTATTAAAGGGTTATCTATCCTCAAGGAAGATCGTGGGCTATTAAGTCAAAGGTTGAAACCTAAAATCCCTATGTCTAGTTCGTTTTAGATTTACCACATCAATCTTATTGGTGATCAGACAACAAGAAGCATTTAAGACTTAATAAGTAAACCTTTAAATTACTCAAATTATAAAATAACCTCTTATAAACAGGTTATATTAGATTTCATCACAACCTAGAAAGCTAACATAGTTATAACACATAGTTATGACAAGTAAAAAAAAAAAAAATTACTAAAAAGTAAATGCAAAAAAATAAAAATAAAATGCTAAGGTAAAAGGAATTAACTTCTACTATTTACTATTTAGATATCTCCCATAAAATAATATATAATCTTGTTATATTTTTTAAACCAACCGTCCGGAATGGCGGTATCCTGATTAAGTCAAATTAAGATCAACCAGCCATTAAGGCGGTAATATTTGTTAATAAACCAGCCATAAAGGCGGAACAAAAATAAACCAACCGACCAGTATGGAGGTATCCTCATTAAGTCAGGTTTTAAATAGTTTATATATTATATTTTAAGGGAGATAAATCTAAATAGTAATAGTAAAAGAATTACCTTTTCACCTTAGCATGTAGAAGTTACCCTCGCATAGTAAAATGGTAAAAAGTAAAAATAAAATTACTATTAAAAATAATAGAATTTCTATTATTATTTCAGAACTTAATTAAAATTAACTACAAAATTGAAATTAAAAGAAATTAAGAAGAAAACTCTCTATTTATATAAGAGATTTGAGAGGAAGTGGTACATTTGAAACTGAAAATTCGAACCGAATTTGCCCGAGTAAGACTCGCGCGTCCCGCCGCGCAAGCTTTGCGTGTCGCGACGCGCTGACGTGGCAGCATCTTATTGGTTGCTTCGGATCTTATCTGACACGTGGCAGGGCAGCTGAAAAATTTCGGCTCGTTGAATTTTTGACACGTGGCACGCGACGCACGTTAGCGGATCGCTTGTGATGATGACATGTGGCACGGCTCACTTTAGCAAAGTCAAACTTCTCAAATTCTGACCCGTTGACCCGACGCACGTTAGCAGCTCTCGGTGCACATTAGGCGTCGCGACGCGTAAAATTTACAAAAATGCCCTTTTTGCCAATTTTCACAGTTTTGCTCCAAATCACCTCCAGAATGTC
>SKCR01001310.1:0-65604 GCA_019454045.1 Zanthoxylum bungeanum
GTATTTTATTAAAAACACCTGACATGAAGAACATGCGTTAAATTTGTTGGGGTTGGTGCTCTAAGCGCCAATCCATATCATATTTATGATATATTCATTAATACAAGTAATCACTTTTTCCATAATATTACCTATTTAATAGTAGTACGTCTTGTCTTTTATATACATATTCGATCTAATTTAGTTTAAATCGAAACTAACTGAGTTTTGGTGATTTATATATTAGTCAAAGACCCGATGATATACAGTAGTCACACATTTACGATGAGGATTGTAATTGTCATTGTGAGGTGTCACTACTTGTAGTATATTCTCAAATAAAGTTCATGTTTGAGAATTGCTGACATGAGTCGGTTAGTAAAATCCGTTAAGACTAGTACATGTCATATATTGAGACTTGGCCCGATAATTTATCTCAATGGACCATGAATTTTGGGAGACTCGTATAGGCATGTAGGTGTTTATTCACTGAAAGACTTACTAAAAGTATTTCTAATAGATGACATACCAAAGTCAATAGGAATTGACACGATCTTCCTAAGATTGATCTATCAGAAGTCTTGTGTTTACACTAACCCCAAGATCTTTGTGTCAACATTTTGTTAAGAAATAAAACCCTCCCAAAATCAAGTCCAACCCCCAAAAATCCTGTTCTTGAATACCTTTCTTTGTTTCTTATTCGAATCTTGCTAACTGTTTAGAGACACCACAAAGATCATCAATCTTTGATAAGTCTTACGTTCAATTCAATAAATAAGAGAAATTCAATCTCTCACACAATGTAACTCACAATAATAGCTCAATTTTTAGGATCTGAAAAATATGTATATCAAATTACAAGCTAAAGACACCTTTAAATAGGCCCTTATAAAATCCCAAATTAACTTGAACAAGGAAATTTAATTAAACTAAAATACTTAAAAGAAATCATAATTGAACTAATAAGACTAAATCCTAAGCTAAATAAGACTCAAAATTGCGTGCATGAGCTTTTAAAATAACAGTAGAGTTCAGCCCATCACTTAAACATAACATAAAATTAAAAACATATAACCTAAAGCTGTATGAATTTATTTTAATTGAATTTAGACCAGGAAGGAGTATGAATCTATCTTTGACTCGAACTAAAAGGTTATACCTTTGAGTCCTCTTTCCAACATAATTTGAATAAATAAAATCGGATATCGCATGAGAAAGATATGACAAAAATACGAAAACCGTGCAAATCCCTAAATTTATTGGCTTGGGTGTTTCTTCTTAAATTTTGGGCTTGATCTTCAAATAATCGGGTCAGATGAATATAGCTTGGACACTCTTTATTAAATCCCAATTGAAGTGAATATGCTCTTATTGTGCTCTTGTTGATTTTGGGCATGTATGCATAAGTTAGGTATGTCGTTGCTTCTTTGATCTTCCTTGATCTGTGTCTTGTGATTGGTACAACTAAAACTTGTAATGAGATAAATAAAAAACGTTGAAAGTTGTAGACTCACTATACTCAGCTGGAAGATCCAATTTATAGACATTGTCATTTATGCGTTCCACAACTTGAAAAGAACCATCTCCTCATAATTGCAACTTGGATCTCCTATGCGAAGGAAACATTTCCTTGTCACCGAGCTCAAACACAATATGATGTCTTTTTTTATTAGCATGAGAAGCGTACTGCTTATTTTTCCTTTCAATATATGCATTTGCCTTCTTATGAATAGATCTTACCGACTTAGCCTTTTTATTTCAATCCTAACCCCCTCGCTCATTAACAAGTATATGTAATAAATCCATATGAGTTAGTGGGTTAAAATCATAAACAATCTCAAAAGGTGGATAAGAAATAGAAAAATGTATGCAGTGATTATATGCAAACTCAATAAATGGCAAATATTATTCCCACAACTTTAAGTTCGTAGTGACGATAGTATGCAAAAGTTAGGTTAAGATCCTATTAACTACCTCAGTTTGACCATCGGCCTGGGCAGTGACAAGTAGTAGAATATAAAAGTTTTGTTCTTAACTTACCCTATAAGACTTTCCAGAAATGTCTAAGGAATTTAACATCCCTCTCTGCAACAAAACTCATAGGAATCCCATAGAGTCGTACTATCTCCATAAAGAATATATATGTAATGTTATTGGCATCATTAATTTTATGGCATGCAATGGAGTGTGCCATCTTGCTAAACCTATCTACCACAATAAAGATAGAATCTTATCCTTTTTTGTCTTTGGTAAGCCTAGCACGAAATCCATTGAGATATCAACCCAATGCTCACTAGGTACAGGCGAATGAGTATATAACCAATGAGGCATAACCTTAGATTTGGCCTTTTTTACATATTAAATACCTATCACATATGCATTCAATATCTTTTTTCATCTTAGGCCAATAGAAATATTCAGTCAATATACCTAAGGTTTTACTAATTCTAAAATGCCCCATCAGTCCTCTACCATGCACTTTTTTAACAAGAAACTCACGCATAAAACATGTATGGATACCCAACATATTCTCTTGAAACAAATAACTCTCATGCTTGTAGAATTTACCAAATGAAAATTTAGCACATACATCATAAATATTAGCAAAATCAGCATCACTTGCATACAATTCAGTGATAAACTTAAAACCTAACATTCTAGCATTCATGGAAACAATAAGTGCATACATTCCCGACAATGCATCAACAACGATATTTTCCTTTCATTGCTTATAACTGATCACATACAGAAATGTCTCTATGAACTCTATCCATCATACATGTCTTTCATTCAACTTACATGTCCCTTGAGGTGCTTCAATGATTCATGATCTATATGGATAACAAACTCATTAGAGCCAAAGTTAGTGCAACTATGTTTATAATGCTTGAACCATCGCATATAAATTTTTTCATAAGTGGGATATCGAAATGTCGCCCAACTCAACTTCTCACTAAAGTAAGCAACATGCTTTTTTTCCTGCTTAATATTGCTCCAACGCCTATGCCAGACATGTCACACTCTATCTCAAAGGTACTCTTAACGTTAGGAAGCGCAAGTACATATGCATTGTATAACTTCTCTTTTAAGCTTTGGAATATGTGTTCTTATTTTCACCATAATGAAATCCAATAATCTTCTTTACAACCTCAATTAAGGGTGCACTAAACTACTAAAGCCTCTCACAAATATTCTGTAGAAGCTTGACAATTCATGGAAACTTCTAACTTCATTAACGGACTTAAGTGTAGGCCAATCTTGAATAGCCTTAACCTTCTTTTGATCATCCTCATTGATATCTGCAGAAATAAAAAAGCCAAGAAACACGACTCTATCTACGCGGAATGTGAAATTCTTATATTTAGCATATAGTTTTTTTTTTCTCAATACATCAAACACATGCCTCAAATGATCTACAAGCTCATCTAATGACTTACTGTACACTAAAATGTAATCGAAAAAACCACAACAAACCTCTTTATGAATGCATACAACATATAATTCATCATTCTCATAAATTTACTAGGGGCATTTGTAAGACCAAATGACATTACTAATCACTCATATTTGGTATTAAATGGGGTTTTCCTAGTTCTGAGGTTCTTAAGGTCGAAATTGGTGAAGAAACTAATGTGTGTTGCGTGTAATTTTAATTATAACAAAACAAAATAAAAAAAATTGAAATGTCACAATCACCTTTAGGTAGATTGTGATAAATGTTTACAAAATGATCAACAAAAATTTAAAAAAGTCAAAACAAAGGAAAAAGAAAAAAATTAGTAAAAGTTTATTGTTTAAATTTGATTTGGAAAGTTGTAATTCACAACTGAGGGATGAACACTTCTACCATAAATAGAGGTGCTCACCTCTCATTTTCTTCAAGATTCTTTCATTTTCTCTATTGAAGAATTTGAAAGAAGTGTTTTGTGTGTTTTATTTTTATTGTAATCTCTTTTTCTTTCATTAATAAAATTATGAGTATTTTTATTCAAAACATGAGTAATTAATTTCATTATGATGGGGTAAAGGCTCTTAATATGAGAATATAAATTAATCTTACTTATATTATAATATATGAATTGTAATATGAAAACTTATATTTAATCTTCTCTTATATTTGTGGGTGTCTTGATTCGTTGTAGACAATCTTATCTTAGTAGGCACAATTAATACTTTACCCCATATTATATGAGAGAGTAATTTAAATCTGGACTAATTATTGATAAATTTTATTACCGCTTTTATGGCTGGTTTTATATATTTGGCATAATTGAGTACCTAACTGGACTTATTATAGATAAATATTATCACCACCTATATGGTTGGTTTTATATATTTTGACATAATTAATTCATGAAGTAAATTAACTGGGTAATAATGACAATTTATATATTATAAAAAGTAAGATTTCTTTATTTTTGAAATATTAAGAGTGGATCTCCTAGCCCCGATATTTTAATTTATTGTTACATTATAATTTAAAATTATCAATCACTTCAAACAATTCAGCCTCTTTATTTTCACTCGAATTATTATTTTATTTTACTAAATATATTCCCTATGGATCGACCCCGGACTTACCGGGTTATTTTATTACTTCACTTGGGAGTAAAAAATCACTTTGTAAGTGTGTCAAGTTTTTTGCGTCATTGCCGACGAATATAATTTAGTAATTAGAATAATAATTTAACATCCTTGCATTTTTTCTTTCTTTTTCTTTTTTTATTTTTATTTTTATTTTTTTTAATTTTCTACATCTCATTTTTTTTTGCATTTGTATAGATCCAAAATGTTCTGATTAATCATAAATGAATTTTGAACCCAGACATCCCACATAATGACAAACCATGTACTTGATTCTTCAAAGTTACATGGGACAAAAAACTCAATTAAAATGGAGCTTGCATTTTGTCAAAGAATTTCTTGAACCATCCCCATCTAGAGATTCTTCCATAATTTTTTGTGAGAACCTAATTCGAGAAATTGAGACAGTTGAACGAGAAATTCAATTAAAATCTGAATTGACAAGAAGCAGTGAATGCACAATATTAGGACACATTTGACACTAATGAGTCATCTGTAAAAAAACAATAATTTGATAGAGGCATAGTTAACCAGAAGGAAAACCATGACCTTTCTGTTAAATATGCATCTCTAACTAAAAAAGTTGAGGCATTAGAAATGAGAAAGAGTGATCATGTTAAGTCAATTCAAGAAGTTACATGTCATATATGTAATTCAAATGAACATGTCACAGAAGTTTACCCAACCTTGTCAGCTTTGCAAGAATGTCTCCATGACCAAGTCAGTTCCATAAACACTTTCAAGATACCAAATCAAAACCCATACACCTTCAAGAGACCAAATCCAAACCCATACTCCCAAATCTACAATTATAATTGGAGAAACCATCCAAACTTCAATTGAAGGAACGATAATCAAGCACAACCATAGCAACAACCTACCTAGGTACACCCGAATTTTCAAAATTGTCATAATTATGCACCATACGTCCCACCGCCTAGGAAAACCCTTGAGGATACCTTGCATGCATTCATTGATAAATAGGAATCCATCAATAACTAAAATATGAAAACATCGATTGATCTGAAATATACTTTTTCCAAAATTACATATGCATTGACCATTCATGAGAAAGAAAACCCAAGAGTCATCAAAACCCTAACGAGGTTAGGTAGTCAACACACAGACCAAGTCAAATCTGTTATTACTCTTCGCAGTGGTAAGGTCATCCAAAGACTCATTCTTGAACCTTGTGAAGTTGAAAATGAGTTATATTCAGAAGGTAAGGAAAATGTTGATGAACCATTACTTATCATTGATGATAATAATTTTTCACATGCACCTTCATTTCCTCAAGCATTGAAAATAATGAAATTGAACAATTCCCCAGAAATATATAAAATATTCAAACAGGTAAATGTCAATATTTCTTTATTAGATGCCATCAAACAAATACTATCTTATGCCAAATTTCTGAAAGACCTGTGCACCGTTAAAAGAAAATATCAGGTAAGAAAGAAAGCTTTTCTAGCTGAACAGGTAAGTTCCATTCTCTCAACCGATAATGTATTGAAATAAAAATACCCTGGTTGTCCAACTATTTCATGTAATATTGGAAATCATAAAATTGAACATGCATTACTTGATCTTGGAGCTAGTGTCAATTTGTTTCCATTTTCGATTTACCAACAACTAAATATTGGCGAGTTAAAACCAATTTCAACTACTCTTTTACTTGTTGATAGATCGATTAAGGTATCGAAGTAAATTATGGAAGACGTGTTATTACAAGTCGATAAATTCATATATTTTGTGGATTTTATTATCTTGGAAACACAACCTGTAGTAGACAGTTACATGCCAGTTTCTGTAATATTTGGTTATCCATTTTTAGCAACAACTATTGACTTAATTAATTACAAGAATGGAATCATGAATCTATCATTTGGTAATATGACGTTGGAGCTTAATGTTTTTAACATGTTCAAACAACCATACGATGAAGAGAGTGAAAACGAGAGAATGGAACTAATTGAACCAATTTTGGAAGAACATATTCAGATGAGTTTTTCGGACCCTATGAAAATTTGTACAGCTAATTTTCTTAGATCAAGTACGCAATTAGATTCAGACATTTGTAATGATTTTTCTTTACTTGATTCTACACAAGTACTGGAAGACGATGGAGAGAAACAAAACTTTAAGGATCTAGGAACACTGGAAGAAAAATATATGAAGAACACCCAAATTGGAATTAAAGACTTTTCCAGAAGGATTAAAGTATGCATTTATTGGAGATGAACAAACTTACCATGTGTAATTTCTTCCTCTCTCATTAGCTATCAAGAATGTAAGTTGTTAAATGTGTTGAGATAACATAAACTGGCAATAAGATGAACTTTAAAAGATATAAAAGGCACTAATCCTTTGATTTGTACACACAAAATATATTTAGAAGATAATGCCAGGAAATATTGTCAACCCCAAAGAAGATTAAACCCTTACATGAAAGAAATGGTAAAAACAGAAGTTCTTAAACTTCTTGATGTAGGCATTATCTACTCTATCTCTGATAGTATGTGGGTAAGTCACACACAAGTTGTGCCAAAAAAGTCTGGAATAACTGTCGTAAAAAAATGATAAAGGAGAATCAATTCCAACTCGAATCCCATCTAGTTGGCATATGTGCATTGATTATAGAAAACTAAATGACGCTACTAGAAAAGATCATTTTCCTTTACCATTTCTTGACCAAATATTGGAAAGTGTAGTAAGACATCTCTACTACTGCTTTCTTGATGGTTACTCAGGTTATTATCAAATTCTCATTACTTTAGAAGATCAGGAAAATACCACATTCACATGTCCATTTGGAACATTTGCATTTAGGAAAATGCCATTTGGACTTTGTAATGCACCAACAACATTCCAACAATGCATGTTAAGCATATTTAATGACATTATTGAACATTTTTAAACGGCCTTATGGATGATATAACTATTTTTGGGAACTCATTTGATAATTTCTTGAATAATTTGGAAAATATTTTGAAATATGTGAAGAAAAAAGACTTGTGTTAAATTGGAAAAAATACCATTTCATGACTAAAATTCATTCTTTCTTAGGATATGCAGGATTTTATATGAGGTTCACTAAAAACTTTAAAACTATAAATAGAACATTGTGTAACCTCCTATTAAAAGATGCAACATTGATTGGGCAGAAGAATGTGATGAGCGGAAAATATATCACTATCTACCGCCCCTTTAACCTAATATTTTGTATGGTTTCTCGAGTTTTATGAATATTTTGATGTGTTTTTGTGTGTTTTACAGATAAATATAGTTTTGGGACTCAATGGAATCAATCAGGACTAAATATGGAACAAATAAGGGCAAAAAATGGATTTGATATTTGGATTTTGGAGGTTGGAAACTTGAAATGGCGTTCTAACGAAGTATAATTTTGGAAATTTCAACTTTGCGTAATTTTCGTATTTTGGCCATAACTTTCTACTCCGATATCGGAATGAGGTGATCCAAGTTCCTGATTAAAAAGACTCAACGATCTACAACATTGACGTTCATAATAATTTCTAATTCGGAAGTTTTAATGACCTAAATTGATAAAATATCCAGAAGTATGTTATGTTCAATTATTAAAGTCATTTTCAAAACAATGAAATAAAATAAAATAAAAAATGAAAATTGTCAAACTTCCACCAAACATGCTTGCATTTTTGGTGGAGGATTTTGTGCCATGTTTTATGCATGTTTGGTGTCATGTTTGGTGGAGAAATTATGGAAAAATTGGTGGAGAAATTGGTGAAGGCAAAATTTTGCCTATAAATACCAAGTCATTTCATTTGTAAAATATATACATTCTTCAGGGGATTTTCTTAAGAATACTAAGAAGATTGTATCTTATTTATTTATTTACAGCTTTCTTGGATTTAATTTTTATTTTATGCAATAGTTCTTTCTTTATTTTACTTTTCAGCATGATGAGGTAACTCACATCTGCTGGGGTGAAGGGTAAAACTTTTATTACTAATAATTATATCAGAAGAAGATAAGTTGTGTGTTGTGTATTTGGATTTCAAAAATCTAATACCAATTACCACTTTCCAAAAAGGTACAAGGCATTTAAGCCTTCCAACAACTCACATCAATAAAAAATTGACAAGTTGTCAATCACCAAAAAAGTGACAAGACTCTCATCACAAGAATGACTAATGATGTGACGCATGATGTGACTTGTGGGCCCCACTTGATTCGAAATGCGAGTGGGCCCGCAAACACTCCCGGGCTCGGGTTCACTAATTTCGAATTAACGAATTTTCCGTTGCGACGCAATTAAATCAAATTTAATTAAATAATTATGCTTAGCAAAATTACTATTCACGTCGCTAACGAATTAATTCTAAATTAACTCGTTCGCCCGAATTAAAATCTAATTTTAATTCCACGTCGAAATCTAATTTCGTTTAATATATCGAATATATTATTTTATCGATTAATTCTAAATTAATCGTTCTCTCTCTTTAAATAATATTTTATCCCAGATAAAATATCTCTGTAATTAATCCTAGATTAATTTTCTCTCTCTAATAATTAATCCTAGATTAATTATGTATGAGTCATACGTCATCGATGAATCTTCGGGAAGCGACCAATGAGATCCCCGGATATGTTGGCAGTAATCCGGTCATCGGACTATCCGAATACGTACGTACCTAGTACTATTTTTTTACCGATTTACAATACATGGTTGGCTTCTAGCAAAGCACCGTGCCTACCCAATTCTTCAGAAATATTCTTAAAGGAATATGTAATTTGTATCAGGCGTAGTATACGTAGTATTGTGTATTGCGATCCAGTATCGGATGTCACTTGCTAGGCCTGAGGCTGGAATTGTGTCTGCCCCGTACGAAGCAAATATCGGATCTCTGGTAACTAGTCTCTATAATCGGATAAGCATGACCTAGTCATATTTTCCTGATAGTTGCAGCATATAAGAGTACCAGTTTCATATCATACGTGACCATCATCTCTATATGACTGGAGTGATATTTCCATCTCCACATCACACCCAATACACTACGATTCTCAATATACTCAGAAGAGGCGTACACATAACCTGTTAAAGCCCTGGACGACCAAAACCAAAGTATATTGATTGTCGCAAGTATTAGCGGTGTAAGTCTCAGGTTAAGACCAAATACATCTACCCTGATTCGGACTTCCATAGACACATAGTCATACTACCAATGGAATTCCGAGGGGTCTATCCAGAGCGAAGCTGTTTCCGTACCATCGGTAAACACAACCTCCTATTACACTTGCATGAGTATCCAATACCCAAATATATGAGAACTATGCCGTTAATGATTGATATTGTCTCATATATTATCAATCTGGAACTAATCATATGGACTTTTATCATTTATATATCCCGGTAATCCAATTACAAATGATAAAAGAGCAATTTCCTTTGTCACATAGTTAATTTATAAAACAACACCATGTTATGTACAAATAGATATGTTATGGGTCATAATTGTCCAACAATCTCCCAGTTGGCCTATAGCCAATCACTCAAGTGTCATACACTTGAACTATGTACGGTCGCTCAAACTTCTGCTGAGAGATATGCTTTCGTCAGCGGATTTGCAATGTTATCATCTGATGTGATTTATTCAATCATCACATCGCCACGATGTATGATCCGAACGAATCAGATGAATAGTTGAAATATATACTTGGATCGTTGATGAGACTATTAATTCTTTAGCCTGTGCTGTAGCCTAGCTCAGCTGCTAACAGAACTACTCCTAATCCAATTAGGATTATATAGACCCAAATGGCTTCTATTGCAGCCTCAGCTGCAGCAATATTCCGCTTTTGTTGTTTATTCAGCAACAGTATCTTGCTTGGAAGATTTCCATCTCACTGTTCCATTATTCAAACTATATAGTACCGTTATTACGACTTATAGTCGTTCTTATCGGTTAGGAAACTTGCAATAGTGAACCCAGTCACTTCAAGTTCTCCTTCTCCATAGCTTAAGAAAGCATCCTTAGTTCATCTAAGATACTTAAGGATGTTCTTAACATCAATCCAGTGACTATCACTTGGATTGGCCTGATTGTGACTCCATATGCTCAAAACATATGAAACACCAGGTCGCGTACATATATTTCAATGTACGAGTTCTCGGAGAGTGCCAACAACTTTTAGATCTATTCCAGTAGATCTTTATTCCTAGAATAAAGGTTGTCTCTCCCAAGAATTCTACGGAGAATTTTCATGAAAGCCAAGCTTTCACCGATTGTTTTATGGGAATGTCATTTCCAAGAAATGATATATCATCATTTTATAGGACGATAACTTTTAGTGCGCTCCCACTAACCTCCTTATATACACAAGAATCATTTTCGTTTTGAATTTAAATCATATACCATTATGATTACATCAAAACGATAGTTCCAAGAACGCAATACTTGCTTCGATCCATACATGAATCGATTTAACTTGCAAACCTTGTTTGCTTGTTTTGGTACGACAAAACCGTCAGGATGTTGTAAACATCCTCCAAAATTTTTCTGTTTGGGAAAGCGATTTTGACATTCAGCTGCCATATTTCATAAATGAAACATGCAGCTTTAGCAAGCATTATCCAAATGGATTTAACCACGGCAACAAGTTAAAAGGTTTCGTCGTAATCGACACAATGTTGATAACGATACCTTTTCGCTACAAGCCTAGCTTTGTACGTTGGTATGTTGCCATTTATGTATGTCTTCCTTGAAGACTCATATAGTACCAATAGGCACAATGCCTTCCGGTACATCAACCAGTGTCCAAACTTGGTTGGTATACATGGAATCCATTTTGGACATCATGGCACTTTGCCATAATAGGGAGTCGATACCTTGTATCAGTTCTTCATACGTAAATAGTTTGTCTTCCTCAATAAGATTGACATCTTCATGAGGTGAGATTAGAAACCCATACCTCCCAGTTTTTTTTCTGACTCTCTCTGACTTACGCGGTTCTTGTGTATTCGAAGATTATGGTACAATTTCATCCTTGATGAATTGTTTATGTTCCATTAAAGAATCGGTGCTTGGAACAGTATTACTCCGATTTTCATCGAGGTTTACTTTCCTCCCACTTACCACTGCATATAGGTATTCCTCTTAGGAAAACCGCATGGCGAGCAACAATTAAATTATTCTCTTGCTAGTTGTATAAGTACTATACTTTGGTTACTCTAGGATAACCTACAAATTAGGCACTTATCCGATTTGGGTTTTAGTTTGGTATCATCCAAACATTTGCTTAGCATTCCCAAATCTTCAGGAATGAGAAAACCTGGTTTCTTTCCTGTTCATATCTAATATGAAGTCCGTCTAACAGATTTTCATGGAACCTTATTCAAAATAAGTTTTGCACTGTTTAATACGTATCCCTAGAAGGAAAATGGTAGCTCAGAGTGACCCATGATTATCCTAACTATGTCCATCAAAGTTCGGTTTCTCTGTTCGGACACACGGTTAAATTAAGGTGTTCCGGGAGGAGTCTATTATGAAAGAATACTATACTCTTTCAGGTAATCGAGAAACTTATTGCTCAAGTATTTTCTATCACAGTCCAATCGTGATGTATTAATACTCTTGCCGATCTGTTTGTCTACTTCATGTCGAAACTCTTTGAATCTATCAAAAGTTTCCGATTCGTGTTTCGAAAGAAACACATATCCATAACGCGATGCCACATCCGTAAAGGTTACGAAGTGTTCATATCCACCTTTAGCCTAGCTAGATATGGGCCCATTTACGTCACTATGAACGAGGGCTAACAGATCAGTGGCACTTGCACTTTTACCAAGTAAAAGGTGTTTTAGGCACTTTGCCTAATGAACTAGATTCATAGACATCATTTGAATAGGATCAAATCTGTCCTAGTATCCACTCTTCAAAAGTTTGGATATAAGAGTCTTGTTTAATGTGTCCCAGACAACAAAGCCACAAATAAGTCTCATCTGATTAATTCAGTTTGAGCTATTTGTTTGTCATATCATACGTTTGAGATTCATTTATATTCAAAATATAAATATTGTTATTCACATCTAATGTGTTTATCTCAATATCATCTTTATAAAATAAAACACTTTAGTGTTCTAGAATATAAAGGTATACCCGCGATGAGTTATACACTGATATAGAGATAATGTTTCTAGTCAAACTAGGTACATTATAACACTTTCCTAATTTAAGTACACACCCGAAGGGTAGTGTGGGAACACAGAAATTGGGCGACGCATGCTGTTCCGGGCTCGCAGCCCGGTTAGGAGTACGGAGTAGCCCGTGGGGGACTAAACCAGAGAATAATGGAGTCGTCACCCGGTGTGAACCGGGATAAAGATTTAAGGCCGCACTCACCCCTCACAAGGGAAGACCTCAAACCGTTGGGTTCGGAATGGTCCCTTACTTATGCCACTTGTAATGAAATGATTTGTGAAATAATTTAACCAAGCCTAAGCAACATTTATTTCCAAGGATAATTTACTCCTAAGTTCGCATGCATAAGTATAAGGCTCATATCTAAGTTTGCATATAACCTATGTCTGAATTTGCATATAACATATTTGCATATAATCTATGTCCGAATTTGCATACAACTTATTTGCATATAATATATGTCCCAAGTTGCATGCATAAATATGAATTGAAATACGGCAAGCATACAATGTCATAAGCACATTACATTTGATCATAGGCATGCCTGTAGATAATAATTGTACAATCACGTATGAAAGCAAATCGGAATAACGGCAATCATATAACTTCATGAAAATGTTGAATGGATGAATGCGGAAGCATAAGTAGATAACTATCGTGTAAACATGCATAGGAACATGTGATATTGTGAACACAATAAATGACTAACTGCGAGAACATGAACAATCAAAAAGGTAAATGATAAAATGAGTAACTGTGCATGAGATATGATGGAAGAGGGCCTGTTTACCTTGGGCGTTCGTGCAGCGTTCATAGACGCATTCGAACGGTAAACAGAAAGTTCACGTTCGAGTAGCATTTGTAAACGGGTTCGAACGAACTGAGACAGAAAATATGCGTTCGTGCGGCGTTCTGAAACGCGTTCGAACGGGGTTACATCAGTGACCTCCAAAATGCAGTAAACAACATGACACATACGTGAACGGATGAATAGATGACACCTAATCAATAATAACGGGCTAAAAGGCGCGGCAAAGCATCATGGTAAAAGATTTTAACCCCTCGACATAGAGGACCTTTAATCCAACTTACTAAGCCCATGTTCTAATAACATAATGCATAAAAAAATAAAGACAACAATATCGGACTTTGTATACCCGATTGAACACATCTTACATTCAACCGAATATACGTCATCCGGCACGGCGAAGAATCGTGGTAAAGGATTTTAACCCCTCGAAATGGAGGACCTTTAATCCAACTTACTAAGCCCATGCGCTAATAACATAATGCATATAAAAATAAAGACAACAATATCGGACTTTGTATACCCGATTTAACACATCTTACATTCAACCGAATATACGTCATCCGGCGCGGCGAAGCATCGTGGTAAAGGATTTTAACCCTTCGAAATGGAGGACCTTTAATCCAACTTACTAAGCCCATGCGCTAATAACATAATACATATAAAAATAAAGACAACAATATCGTACTTCGTATACCCGATTGAACATATCTTACATTCAATCGAATATACATCATCCGGCGCGGCAAAGCATCGTGATAAATGATTTTAACCTCTCGAAATGGAGGACCTTTAATCTGACTTACTAAGCCCATGCGCATCACATTATTACATAAACAAATAACATGCAGAAATTAAATAATGGATAATAAACAAACAAAACAACATAAAATAAAATATGCGCCGTTTACTCAAGTGGTACGTGGAGTTGTATCCCAAGTACAGACCGCATTACCGTCCATTCTGATTCGGCTACGAAATTTATGTCTTGCTTTCCATCCTATATACCACAAGAGGCGACAAATTTTCCATTTTATTCAAGGGCCACAACACACATCATTTCACAATTATCATGCATTTTCTATCTATTCAAGGGCCACAACATGCATCATTTCACAATAATCATGTGAATAAAACTCAATAAACAATAAAATACGAATAAGGATGGATATGAAAAGTGCCCTCAGGTCTAACCTTTTGTGTCGATTTTTAGGAGTGTGTTACAAGTCCGTCGAAATGGCTAATACTCCGCAACTCTTTCGGTTTACTGATTTTTCATTTTCCTCGCTGTTTCGCTGCTCAAGCTACTGTTTTCGCTCCATTTTACTACTGTTTTTTGTCACTATTTTGGGTAAAAGTGAATTGTTTTGTGAGGGTATTGTGTGGTAGTTTAGGGTTGGTCAGTAAAGGCTATTTGCGGTAGTGTGTGAGGTAGTTTGGGGCTGGTTTCGTCATGGAGTGGACTGTTTTTAGGCTGCTTTAGTTGGTTTATTCGGTCAGTTTGGTGAGGGTTGATTTGGTTATTTGTTTCGGCTTTTTATTTTGTGAATGCGTGGGTGAAGGGCTGATAAAGTTAGGTACTTGTAAGGGTTTACGTGGAGTGGGTTGCCTCTCGCCTGGTTGTGTGTTTAGAGATTTATGGGTTCTGTTGGGTGTGTTGCGTGAAAGAGGGTGCTCTTGTCGTGAATGTGGTCTGGCCGTGAGGGTGCTCTGTGATCTGTGGTTTCTCGTGTGAGTCAAAGGGTTTTGTTCACTTGTCTAAGGGTTTGTTCTTGGTTTGGCTGTGCACCGTGACTGTGAAGAGTGAGGTGATGCGTTAGTGGACGTGAATGAGGGCTGATGTGTGGGTTTTTTGTGGCTTTGTTTGGCCGAGTCTGTGAGAGAGAGTAGTGGCCTTTGTTTGTCATTTGTTGCTCGGTCAAAAAGCATTAAGGGTTGGCTCTTTGTGCGCATGGGCTGCTTTGGGACGCTAGTGGCTGAGTGTACGCTGTTGAGGGTGCAACGTGAGGTGGGCGTGAAGGGGTTGAGGCTTTACGTGAGAGGAGTGGCTGAGAGAGAGGCTTGATCGCCGAGAGTTGTGAGAAGTGTTGGGCTGTGTGTGACGGTTGAGAGCTGATTGAAAGGTTGGGTTTTAGTCTTTGCCGTGAGAGAGAGAGAAAAGAGAGAGGAGATGGAGGTTGATTAGGGTCATTTCTTCATTTTGCCGTGAGGGGTGGCTGAATGGTCTCTAGGGTTTGCATGGATTTTGTGAGTTTGTTTGTGGTTTCACATGTTGCCGTCAGGATTGAAAACCAAAGAGTTAGGGTTTTGCGTTATATTTATAGTGAGAGGGTAGGGGAATTAGGGTTAAGTTTGTGCATGTTTTGAAAGGAAACAAAATCAGTTAATTTATGTGTGTATTTAATTTTAATTATTTAAGGCAAGACATTATGTAATTTTGGTGGGGAATTATTTCAAATTTGGTGAGTGAATTATTTGAATTAGGAATGGATTTTAATTTTGGAATTAATTTAATTAGATTTAATAATTGGATTTAGTTTAATTTAATTTAATTTCAATTTAATTTAATTTCATTTCAATTTAATTTGTTTTAATTTAATTTGTGACATGTGTTTAAATGTTTTAATTGTGATTTAATGGGCTTGGGCTAGGTGTGTGTTTTAAAACGAAGGCCCAACAAGCGAACCCGAAGCTAATCCAGCGAATTAAATCCGACAGTGTGTCAATTCTTGACTCTTCCCTTCCGACGTCCGTTTCCCGCGGCTTCCGCAACTTAAAAGGTAGTGCCTCCATACGAGACTCATCATAGGGACTTATATGCAAAAATGCAGTGCCTACAGTCGCCCCCACTTTGATGGGAATTGTGCAGTGTGTGACAATGACAATCCTATCAAAGTTTATGCAATGCATTTTACTTACCTGGCTCGCCTGCTGCCTCGAGCTGAGTTGATGTCGCAGTGGACCTCGATCCTAGGATGCATCCCAATAACTGCAACCGACAACGGGGGCCTTGACCCTGGGACGTATCCCAATACCGCTGACAAAATGTGGGCCTCGACCTTGGGACGCATCCCGAAAATGATGATGCAGTGGACCTCGATCCTGGGACGCATCCCATTAGCTGCAACTGAGAACGGGGGCCTCGACCCTGGGACGCATCCCAATACCGCTGACAAAATGGGCCTCGACCCTGGGACGTATCCTGAAACTAATGATTCAGTGGACCTCGATCATGGGACGCATCCCAATAGCTGCAACCGACAACGGGGGCCTCGACCCTAGGACGCATCCCGAAAATGATGATGCAGTGGACCTCGATCCTGGGACGCATCCCAATAGCTGCAACCGAGAACGGGGGCCTCGACCCTGGGACGCATCCCAATACCGCTGACAAAATGGGCATCGACCCTGGGACGCATCCCGAAAATGATACTGATGTTGTTGTGGGCCTCGACCCTGGGACTCGTCCCCGAAACCGATACTGCCATGGGCCTTGACCCTGGGACTCATCCCCAAAACTGCTGATGATGTGGGTCACGACCCTGGGACTCATCCCCAAAACTGATGTTGATGTTGTAGGCCTCGCCCCCAAGCTGATACTGATGTGGGCCTCGACCCCAAACCGATACTGATAATGTGGGCCTAGCCCCCAAGTTGATACTGATGTGGGTCTCGACCCCAAAATGATACTGATAATGTGTCTCCATACCCGGAGTGCCATACCCGGCAAAACTGATACTGATGTCTCCGTACCCGGAGTGCCATACCTGGCAAGACTGCTCGGCTTGTTCATTCCCAAACTGTGTTTCCATTCTCGGAGTGCCATTCCCGGCTTGTTCATTCCCAAACTGTGTTCCATTCTTGGAGTACCATTCTCGGCTTGTTCATTCCCGAACCTTGCTCCATTCTCGGATTGCTATTCTCGGCTTGTCCATTCTCGAGCCTTGCTCCATTATCGAATTACCATTCTCGGCTTTTTCATTCTCGAACTCTGCTCCATTCTCAGATTGCTATTCTCGGCTAGTTCATTCTCGAACCTGCTCCATTCTCGGATTACCATTCTCGGCTTGTTCATTCTCGAACCTTGCTCCATTCTCGGATTTCCATTCTCGCCTTGTCCATTCTCGAACCTTGATCCATTCTCGGATTACCATTCTCGGCTTGTCCATTCTCGAACTCTGCTCCATTCTCCGATTACCATTATTGGTTTGTTCATTCTCGAAGCTTACTTCATTCTCGGATTACCATTCTCGGAAAAACTAATACTGAACTAAAGTAGGCCTCGCCCTCAGAGTGCCATACTCGGCCAGACTGATTCTGAACTAAAGTGGGCCTCGCCCCCAGAGCGCCATACCCGGCAAGACTGATTCTAATAAATATGTGGGCCTCACCCCCAGAGTGCCATACCCGGCAAGACTGATTCTGATAAAGATGTGGGCCTCGCCCCCAGAGTTTCATACCCGGCAAGATTGATACTAGTGATGTGATGTTTCATTTCAACATATTATACTGCCTCTCATGAGATAATCCTGATAGCTAGACATATTTTCGTCCTCAACGAATGCTTTCGCGTCGAAACCTGAGAACCTTCAAAGTACTTGATACACTCAACTCCGATCCTCTGAATATGTGATCTGAACTAGACTCCTAGTGTGTGTGTGCCAAGGCTCTCTCGCAGCTTATTACTTAAGTGAGCCAACTCGATGATTTTGTTTCAGAGAATCGGATCGGTGGGTCTAACCAATCTGGATGTCTCGATCACACTCTGTGATTACTTCGTCATACTCAACATGATATGGTCTTCTTCTTTTTTTTCTTTCGTCTCTTTCTTTTCATTCTTTCATTTCTCTTTTTTTTTCTCTCTTTTTTTCTTTTTTTCTTTTTCTTTGACACACCTACCCTTTAAGGTAGCATTTCTCCTCATGGTGGTCCTAATACTCGCCCATGGGTAGCTTCACGCTTATCGGTTATAGGCGGTCTATTTTTTCTATTTTTTTCATCGCAGAGACTCTTTCTTTATTTCCAACCATATCATATATCGTAGCATAAGTAAACCAGGGTGGACATCCAGGCAAATGGTCATTCACTGATCCATCATCCCTTTGACTAGTCATCTTGCCAACCACTCAGGTTTCCACTATTGAGATCCCGTAATCAAGTGCTCGCGAGTCCAGCTGAGATCAATCCATTCAGAGTACCGGACGAGAACACGTCTCGCGCTTATCGTTTCTAAGGCTTCTCCCTACATCAAACAATGTCATCACCAGACATATATCTAACCATAAAAGACTTCTCTCCTTTTGATTTTCACTCACTCCACAGAATTCTTCCTTTCAACCGCTGATAATGTGGGCTTCGCCCCCTGGGATCCATTCCTGAAACTTATACTGATATGGGCCTCAACCATGGGATTCTTTCCTGAGATTAATACTGATGCGGGCCTCAACCCGATGATTCATCCCCGAAACTGATACTAATTCTGATTCATTCCTGAGACTGATACTGATTCTGATTCATTCCTGAGACTGATGTGGGCCTCAACCCCATGATTCATTCCTAGAACTGATGACACTGTATTGTTGCTGCTTCTGGTTGGCTTGCATTTTCCGCTTTCTCTTTTCCTCCATTGAAACCTGTGAATATAAAGAAAACAAAACACAAAAAGAATGCAAGTGTGTTACGTGTATGCATGTATGCATGGATGAATTTCATATCTCTTTGGGTTAGGTCTTCTGCCGGTACTCTTGGTGGCTGCTAGGTCTTTTGACAAGTCTGCCCTCTTCCCTAACCAATGGATATCTATGATGGCTTTCAAGATAAAATGGGGTTAACATGGTGCATGTATGCATGAGGTGCAAGAGATGTGTGCGATGTATAGAATGTATAGGTCGGCCCATTATCATTTTAAAGCATTTAACGACAACATTGCGCGGTGCAAACTTATCCAGTTGAAAAGGCCCAATAGGTTTACACTTTTGCGATAACATGGCTAAATAACTTCAAATGATAAGAGGTCTAAACATAAAGTGGCCCACCGATATTTTAGAAGATTTTGGACCAATTATCATAAAGCACAAGCTCGTCCCAGTTTAAATGGCCCAACAAGCCTATACCTCATGACAAAAAGTCCAACTGAATCCAAATGACGATGGTCCCTAAACACAAGCGCAAGGAAATAATTTCTATTGGTCATACAACTATTTTCTACATGTGGGTTTACGGGAGTGCGGACGAAGGCTCCCGCTGGTGAAGGATTGCCCACAACTAGGACTCCCCACTCAAGGGTTCGAGCGACCAAGTGAGCGCACCTTTTTTATACCTTAAAGTACGTGCCAACGAGTTATTGTGTGACTAAATGTCAAATGGATTTCCCATTGTAGATTCCCCAGAGAGAGGGTGGAGCGAACTCTCTTAAATACCCAAGTCTCTTAGGCTATTATCGCCTTGGTGACAGGAATAAACAACGAGTCCTCCAAATTAGTCCATCACAATAAGCTACAAGTACATGATTATGTAGTGCCTTCACAGCTTTTCCTTATAGAAAGGTAGTGAATGAAGGAAGACACCAAACCATTACCTAGCCTTAAAAAGTGCCTTTGATCAGACTGCTTTTAACCCACAGTAGACATGATTAACTTAAAACACAAATCATAATATTACAAGACATTATTTCGGGGCCGATTCTCTATCCCCAGTGGAGTCGCCAGACTGTGGGAACACAGAAACTGGGCGACGCATGCTGTTCCGGGCTCGCGGCCCGGTTAGGAGTACGGAGTAGCCCTCAGGGGACTAAACCAGAGAATAATGGAGTCGCCACCCGGTGTGAACCTGGACAAAGATTTAAGGCCGCACTCACCCATCGCAAGGGAAGACCTCAAACCGTTGGGTTCAGAATGGTCCCTTACTTATGCCACTTGTAATGAAATGATTTGTGCAATAATTTAACCAAGCCTAAGCAATATTTATTTCCAAGGATAATTTACTCCTAGGTTCGCATGCATAAGTACAAGGCTCATATCTAATTTTACATATAACCTATGTCCGAATTTGCATATAACATATTTGCATATAATCTATGTTTGAATTTGCATACAACCTATTTGCATATAATCTATATCCCAAGTTGCATGCATAAAGATGAATTGAAATACAGAACATTACATTTGATCATAGGCATGCCAGTAGATAATAATTGTACAATCACGTATGAAAGAAAATCGGAATAACGGCAATCATATAACTTCATAAACATGTTTATTGGATGAATGCGGAAGCATAAGTAGATAACTATCGTGTAAACATGCATACGAACATGTGATATTGTGAACACAATAAATGACTAACTGTGAGAACATGAACAATCAAAAAGGTAAATGACAAAATGAGTAACCGTGCATGAGATGTGATAGAAGAGGGCCTGTTTACCGTAGGCGTTCGTAGACGCGTTCAAACGGTAAACAGAAAGTTCACGTTCGAGTAGCGTTTGTAAACGCGTTCGAACGAACTGAGACAGAAAATATGTGTTCGTGCGGCGTTCTATAACGCGTTCGAACGGGGTTACAACAGTGACCTCCAAAATCCAGTAAACAACATGACACATACGTGAACAGATGGATAATCCATAATAACGGGCTAAAAGGCGCGGCAAAGCATCGTGGTAAAGGATTTTAACCCCTCGACATAGAGGACCTTTAATCCAAACTACTAAGACAATGCGCTAATAACGTAATGCATATAAAAAAAAAGACAACAATATCAGACTTTGTATACCCGATTGAACACATCTTACATTCAACCGAATATACGTCATGTGGCGCGGTGAAGCATCGTGGTAAAAGATTTTAACCCCTCGAAATGGCGGACCTTTAATCCAACTTATTAAGCTCATGCGCTAATAACATAATGCATATAAAAATAAGACAACAATATCGGACTTTATATACCCGATTGAACACATCTTACATTCAACCGAATATACGTCATCCGGCGCGGCGAAGCATCGTGGTAAAGGATTTTAACCCCTCGAAATGGAGGACCTTTAATCCAACTTACTAAGCCCATGCGCTAATAACATAATGCATATAAAAATAAAGACAACAATATCGGACATCGTATACCCGATTGAACACATCTTACATTCAACCAAATATACATCATCTGGCGCGGCAAAGCATCGTGGTAAATGATTTTAACCGCTCGAAATGGAGGACCTTTAATCTGACTTACTAAGCCCATGTGCATCACATTATTACATAAACAAATAACATGCAGAAATTAAATAACGGATAATAAACAAACAAAACAACATAAAACAAATATGTGCCGTTTACTCAAGTGGTACGTGGAGTTGTAACCCAAGTACAGACCGCACTACCGTCCATTCGGATTCGGCTATGGAATTTATGTCTGGGTTTCCATCCTATATACCACAAAACGTGACATATTTTCCATTTTCTTCAAGGGCCACAACACACATCATTTCACAATAATCATGCATTTTCTATCTATTCAAGGGCCACAACATGAATCATTTCACAATAATCATGCGAATAAAACTCAATAAACAATAAAATACGAATAAAGATGGATATGAAAAGTGCCCTCAGGTCTAACCTTTTGTGTCGATTTTTAGGAGTGCGTTACAAGTCCGTCGGAAGGGCTAATACTCCGCAACTCTTTCGGTTTAATGATTTTTCATTTTCCTCGCTGTTTCGCTGCTCAAGCTACTGTTTTTGCTCCATTTCGCTGCTGTTTTATTGCTATTTTTCTCACTATTTTTGGTAAAATGGGGTTGTTTTGTGAGGGTATTGTGTGGCAGTTTAGGGCTGGTCAGTAAAGGCTATTTGCGGTAGTGTGTGAGGTAGTTTGGGGCTGGTTTCGTCGTGCAATGGACTATTTTTAGGCTGTTTTAGTTGGTTTATTTGTTCAGTTTGGTGAGGGTTGATTTGGTTATTTGTTTCGGCCTTTTGTTTTGTGTATGCGTGGGTGAAGGGTTGCTAAAGTTAGGTACATGTAAGGGTTTACGTGGAGTGGGTTGCCTCTCGCCTGTCTGTGTGTTTAGAGTTTTATGGGTTCTGTTGGGTGTGTTGCTTGAGGGAGGGTGCTCTTGTCGTGAATATGGTCTGGTCGTGAGGGTGCTCTGTGATCTGTGGTTTCTCGTGTGAGTCAACGGGTTTTGTTCACGTGTCTAAGGTTTGTTCTTGGTCTGGATGTGCATCGTGACTGTGAAGAGTGAGGTGATGCGTTAGTGGGCGTGAAGGAGGGCTGATATGTGGGTTTTTTTGCTTTGTTGGCCGAGTCTGTGAGAGAGAGTGGTGGCCTTTATTTGTCCTTTGTTGCTCGGTCAAAAAGCATTAAGGGCTGGCTCTTTGTGCGTATGGGCTGCTTTGGGACGCTAGTGGCTGAGTGTACGCTGCTAAGGGTGCAACGTGAGGTGGGCGTGAAGGGGTTGAGGCTTTACGTGAGAGGAGTGGCTGAGAGAAAGGCTTGATCGTCGAGAGTTGTGAGAAGTGTTGGGCTGTGTGTGACGGTTGTGAGCTGATTGAAAGGTTGTGTTTTAGTCTTTTCCGTGAGAGAGAGAGAAAAGAGAGAGGAGATGGAGGTTGATTAGGGTCATTTCTTCCTTTTTGCCGTGAGGGGTGGCTGAATGGTCTCTAGGGTTTGCATGGATTTTGTGAGTTTGTTTTTTGGTTTCACATGTTGCTGTCAGGATTGAAAACCAAAGAGTTAGGGTTTTGTGTTATATTTATAGTGAGAGGGTATGGGAATTAGGGTTAAGTTTATGCATGTTTTGAAAGGAAACAAAATCAATTAATTTATGTGTGTATTTAATTTTAATTATTTAAGGCAAGACATTATGTAATTTTGGTAGGGAATTATTTCAAATTTGGTGAGTGAATTATTTGAATTAGGAATGGATTTTAATTTTGGAATTTAATTTAATTAGATTTAATAATTGGATTTAGTTTAATTTAATTTAATTTAATTTAATTTGTTTTAATTTAATTGTGACATGTGTTTTAAATGTTTTAATTGTGATTTAATGGGCTTGGGCTAGGTGTGTGTTTTAAAACGGAGGCCTACAAAGCGAACCCGAAGCTAATCCAGCGAATTAAATCCGACAGTGTGTCAATTCTTGACTCTTCCCTTCCGACGTCCGTTTCCCGCGGCTTCCGCAACTTAAAAGGTAGTGCCTCCATACGAGACTCATCATAGGGACTTATATGCAAAAATGGAGTGCCTACATGTAGTTCCTAAACTTAGGTTTCTACGGTTAAAACAGTGACTCTCGTCCCGTTTCCGATTCGCAGTTAAATCTCAACTGAAGTCAGTATCCTGCTGATCAGCAGATTCCGCACATCAATACATATCTTATGTACCACATCTAGTATCAAAATCCAATTTTGAAACTAGTAGTGAACATTTTTATTACAATCATACTTGAAGCTGGAGCCTTGTCCCGCCTTCAATTCCTTCATGTCTGCCTTGTCCATACGGTAGTCACGCTTCTAGTGACCCCGTTTGCCACAATTTAGACAGACATTTTGGGATATGTCATTTGTCTTCCCAGAAGATTGTAATGATTTTGCCTTTGCCCATTTTAGAAGCTCTGGCTCTGCCTCCTAGAGCATAGCCTTAAACTCTCCAAGAGTTTACTATTGATTCACAATGAACCTGCCCCAGCTTTCGGGTAGAGACTATAAGATCAAATCTTTGGTAGTCTCGGCCCCGTAGGTAATGCCCAGCTAACCTAGCTGATCGATGTCAGCAATCATCTGTGACACCTAGTGCTCGACAGATGTACCATCTGACATATACGAGCAAAAGAGCTTCTTTTGCAATTTATACTTCTAAGATCTAAGAATAAATCTATGAATATCCTTTAATTTCTACATCATGGTACAAGGATCTAATCCTTAATTTGACGACGGAATTAAAGTGTCATTTCATTAAGCATAATGGATTGAGCACTAAAGTTATCATCACATGAATCTTCTAAAGATCATGTTCTACTATTTGCTCAACTCCGGGCTTAGGCCCGAGATGTAATTCTATCAAATAGAATAACTTCTCAGTTCCCAGGACTATCCTGAGGTTTTATTCCCAATCTGAAAATTAAAGCTGTTTAATGACATTTTCTCCCAGTATTATGTTTTAAAAGTTAATCTTTCAGTTATCTTGATTGCTATAGTCCAACTATCCAATCAACGATTTCAGGTACTATTTAATATAAAGAATACTATAGTCCAACTATATAATCAACTATAATTTGATTGGTTAAATTCAAATATATTGATTACTATAATCCAATTATATAATCAACTACTATTTGAAGTAGTTTGAATACAGTCCAACTGTTTAATTTAAAACAACGATTAAATATTAGTCCAACTAATAATTATTTAATTATTGACGAAAAATTGAAATGAGCGCGTATTGGCAAGTATCTAAACGAAATTACAAATTTAATAATTGCCTCCCACTATTTTTCGGCGAGCCTCTAACCCTCTGTTGAGTACTCGAGAAACCTTGTTTCCTAGTGGGCTAGGATCCCGTTAAATAACACACAACCTTGACTTTGGCCAACAAGCTGTATGATATTTAACTAGGTAGATCTCTAAGATCAATTGGATCTCATCCAATTCCTAGATCCAGTAGGTGGACATCCAAGTCTGAAACTTATATCTAAAATATGCCAATATATCCAATATATTTCCTAACCTTTTTCCTCTGAGTCAACTAAGCCTTGGCTTTAGCACAACAAACTTAATGATTCCAGTTAAGCGGGACCCATTGACCTTGGAAAGCTTCGTAATCGATGTCGATGGACAAGAAGTGATCTTGACTTTGGCCAACAAATCACAACTTGGACAAGACATGCGATATGGAATAAAGCCTTCATGATTCAAACACATCCGCGATGGACAAAGGTCTTGACTTTGGCCAACAAACCAGTGTCAATCTTGGATCTTGAGAATGAATCATTTAATGGAAGGAAAACGCTTAATATATGTTGAGGGTTTTCGCGTAATTGGCAACCAATTAATTATCTTTGATTAGGTCTCATCATACACCCTTAAACATGCATTCTAAAAGCATAATAAGGTGCGATAAATAAATTTAATAATGATATGCGGATGGATATTTAAAACAACTTGTTCCTAGAACAAATCTCTCCATTTCCTCTCTCCCGCTAGCACAAATCTTACTTCTACCCAATTACATAACACTTCTAAAGAAACCTCATTTACATTGAGGGGAATAGGTGAGAAGAGAAATACAAAGAGTCAAGAGGTAATAGGCTGGACACGCATGTCCAATTTAATAAATTCTAAATTTATTACAATAATTTCCAAAATTGCCCTCACCCATCTAATATCCATCCGATATACATTATTCATACATCACATCTATGTATTCACACAAAACATGTTATCAATCAATCTAATCCAATTAATTAATCTGAAATTAATGACCATCCAATGTTCAAACAACGATTTGATTTGCGCGAGTCAAACTAGTTTGAAGAATAAGTACTCAAAGTATGAATTCTTGAATTATATCAAACTACAACATTAAATCCAATTTAATTTTTATTCAATACTAATTCTTTATTTAATTCCAAATTAAATATTTACACTTTATTAATGAGCCTTTGCTACTTACATTCTAAATCTAATCTAAACGGGTCTCAAAGCCCGATTAACATCCAATGTTTATTTAATTAAAGTCCAATGGGCTTTCAATTAATTTATAAGGCATGGACTTTGGCAACCAAAACCCAGTAAGGAATCACCCTTTGCCAAAAATCAATTTAGGCCCAATTAAAATTTTAAAGGCCCATTTAATCATATTTGGACTTTATGGATATGGTTTTGGGCCCAATTGGATCCAACCAATTAACCTAAAACAAACTTGGCTCAACCAAGTCCATTAAGCCCAAATACAACTTTATAAGCCCAATTCCAAATTTAGCCCAACTAATTAAATTCCAAAATTCCAAATTTCACAATTTAATTAACTAAAATGCATTAGCTATAATTAATTAGTCAAATTAACATTTCCAAAATACCAATTACACTAATTAATCATGCTAATCTTCATCAACACATGTCCAACATTATTGAATCAAAAAATCATCTAATTTCCATGCTTATAGCTCACGGCAATTTGGGGACTTAATGTCCAATTCCGATTGCAATCCAATTGAATCTCAAATCAACATTTCCCAAGTCTTTCAACTCATCCAACGATCAAAAGAACAAAAATTACCATGATATTATGGCACCTAAACTTTCGGCCAAGCCTCAAATTTGGGGAAAAATTAATCTAATTCAATTTCATCAAATTGATCATGCATAACTCTAAGTTATCATCATTCAAGCAAATTCAAACAATCAATTTCATCAAATAATGCTAAAATCAATTTTACCCAAATTTTACCCTAAATCAATTTCATGCTTAATCAAGGCTCTTGATACCATTGTTGGGTTTTCTAGGTTATCCCAAGATCAAATTAAGCTATGAAAAATGCGATTACATCAAAGTAAAGTTGCGGAATACTCACTTTGATCGGCTTTTGCGATGCGAAGAACACAAAAATTTCTCCTCCATTGAAGCTCTCGACCAAGCCCTTTTTGTGCTCCTTGAAGTTTCGGTCAACCCCTCCATTTGTGCTCCTTGTGTTGTCTTCAAGCTCCAAGCTTTAGGAATGAATTCCATGCTTATAGATGGGTTTCCCTATCACATTTGTAAGACCCCTTGGATGTGCTAGCATCTTGGAAAAATTTGCCACAAATCTTCCTAAGCTTATTGTTGTTCTCAGCAAAGGAGAAAAAAAAAAGAGAGAAAAATGGCCCTTGACCGTGAGTTAGAGGAGAAGGAGAGAAGAAGATGAGTTGTGTGTTGTGTATTTGGATTTCAAAAATCTAATACCAATTACCACTTTCCACTTTCCAAAAAGGTACAAGGCATTTAAGCCTTCCAACAACTCACATCAATCAAAAATTGACAAGTTGTCAATCACCAAAAAGGTGACAAGACTCCCATCACAAGAATGACTAATGATGTGACGTGTGATGTGACTTGTGGGCCCCACTTGATTTGAAATATGAGTGGGCCCGCAAATACTCCCGGGCTCGGGTTCGTTAATTCTGAATTAACGAATTTTCCGTTGCGATGCAATTAAATCAAATTTAATTAAATAATTATGCCTAGCAAAATTACTATTCACGTCGCTAACGAATTAATTCTAAATTAACTCGTTCGCCCGAATTAAAATCTAATTTTAATTCTGTGTCGAAATCTAATTTCGTTTAATATATCGAATATATTATTTTATCGATTAATTCCAAATTAATCGTTCTCTCTCTTTAAATAATATTTTATCCCAGATAAAATATCTCTGTAATTAATCCTAGATTAATTTTCCCTCTCTAATAATTAATCCTAGATTAATTATGTCTGAGTCATACGTCATTGGTGAATCTTCGGGAAGCGACCCATGAGATCCCCAGATATGTTGGCAATAAATCTGGTCGTCGGACTATCCGAATACGTACGTACCTAGTACTACATTTTTACCGATTTACAAGACATGGTTGGCTTCTAGCAAAGCACCGTGCCTACCCAATCTCCAGAAATATTCTTAAAGGAATATGTTGTTGGGGTTGGTACTCAGAGCGCCAATCCGGACCGTATTTATGTCTGATTCATGAATACGAACATCCCATTTTCCATAATATTACTTATTTATGGCTGCACCTCTTTTTTTTATATACGTATTCGATATGATTACGATTAGATTGAAACTAAATATTGTTTAGTGATATGTATATATTAGACAAAGGCCCAATAATATATAATGCAGTACACAATTACAAAGCTAGTTTGTAATTGACATTGGGAAGTGTCACTGCTAAATGTATATTATCAAATATAGTTCATGGTAGAGATTCACTAACACGGGTCGGTTAGTCAAATCTGTTGAGACCAGTACATGTCGTATATCGAGACTTGGTCCGATGATTTATCCCAATGAACCATGAGTCTAGGGAGACTCGTATAGACGTGTAGGTGTTTATAGTGGATAAACACTGAACGACTCACCGAAGATTCTTAATGGATGGTACACCAATGTCAATACGAATCTTCTCGGGTTGAGTAGCATAGTGGTCTTTCAACTTGAGATACCACTGTGGATGTATGAGACATCCTCCACACTTAGATGGCAGTCACGTCACCGATCTATTTAGATCAGACCTCCGCCTGTTCGTTGGGTGTGGACCGATCCTCAGGATATCCTGTGTGTATCAAGATAGGATCGTAATCGATGTCGATGGACAGGAAGTGATCTTGACTTTGGCCAATAAATCACAACTTGGACAAGACATACGATATGGAACAAAGCCTTCATGATTCAAACACATCCGCGATAGACAAAGGTATTGACTTTGGCCAACAAAACAGTGCCAATCTTGGATCTTGAGAAAGAATCACTCAATGGAAGAAAAACGCTTAATATTTGTTGAGGGTTTTTTCGTGTAAATTGGCAACCAATTTATTATCTTTGATTAGGTCTCATCATTCACCCTTAAGCATGCATTCTAAAAGCATAATAAGGCGCGGTAAATAAATTAATAATGATATGCAGATGAATATCTCCCAGATTGTTCCTAGAACAAATCACTTAATTTTCTCTCCCCGGCTAGCACTATTCTAACTTCTACCCAATTACATAATATAATTAAAGAAACCTCATTAACATTGAGGTGAATTAGGTGAGAAGAGAGTTACAAAGAATCGAGAGATAAAGCTGGAAACGCAGGTCCAATTTAATAAATTCTAAATTTACAATAATTTCCAAAATTGCCCTTTCCCTTCTAATATCCATCTGATATACATTATTCATAGAACACATTCACGTATCACACAAAGCAAGTTATTCAATCAATCTAATCCAATTAATTAATCTTTGAATAAAGTGATCATCCAATGTTCAAACAACGATTTGATTTGCGCGACTCCAACTCGTTTAAGAATAAGTACTCAAAGTACGAATTCTTGAATTATATCGAACTACAATTTTAAATCTAATTTAATTTGTATTAAATACTAATTTTATATTTAATTCCAAATTAAATAATTACACTTTTTAATTCGCTTTTACGACTTAGATTCTAATTATAATCTTAATGGGTCTCAAAGCCCAATTAACATCCAATGTTCATTTAATTAAAGTCCAATAGGCTTTTAATTAATTTCTTAAGGCATGGGCTTTGGTCAATATGGGTCAAACCCAAATACCAAGGCCCAATTAAGGAATCACCCTATTTGCCAAGAAATCAATTTTGGCCCATTAGGCCCAATTAAATGTTTAAAGGCCTATTTGTTATATTTGGACTTAATGGAATGATTTAGGCTCAATTTGGATCCAATCCAATTATCCTAAACCAACTTGGCCCAACCAATCCCATTAGGCCTCAATACAACATTTTTAGCCCAATTCCAAATTAAGTCCAATTAATTAAATATTAATATTCTAAATATCATGATTTAATTAATTAAAGTGTATAGCACTAATTAATTATCTAAATTAACATTTCCAAAATACTAATTTAATCAATTAATCATGCATTAATGTTTCAACACATGTCCAACATTATTGAAACCAAAATCAACTCATTTCATGCTAGGTTGGTCACGACAATTAGGGATTTTTTTATCCGATTTCGATTTCAATCCGATTAAATCACAAATCAATATATCCCAAGTCCTTAAACTCATCTAATGATTTAAAAAACAAAAAATTACCATGACTTTAGGGCATATACACATTCGGCCAAGCCATGATTTTTGGGCAAAATTAATCCAATTAATTTTTCATCAAATTGATCATGCATAATTCTAAGTTATCAACATACAAGCATACTCAAACAAACAATTTGATCAAATCATGCTCAAATCAAAAATATCCAAATTTTAGTATATAAACCATAATCAAATTTCATGCTCAAATAAGCTCCATGATACCATTGGTGGGTTTCTAAGGTCATCCCAAGATCATATAAAGCATGAAACATGTGAATATTAAAAGTAAGAATGGCGGAAACATGCTTACAATGAACAGATGGATGGTTGTGTTGATAACAAAAATTTTGCTTTGAGAAGTCCTCCAAGATCTCCTATTTGAATATTGAATCCAAGCTCCAAGCTTTAAGATTGATTCCAAGCTCTTGGGATTGGTTTCCCTAACACCTTATATGATTCTTCAAGTGTGCTAGCACTAAGAAAAATTTGCAACAAATCTTCCTTATTGTTCTTGCAAGTTTCGGCCAAGAGGATTTTGGGAGAGAGAGAGAGTTTTGTTTTTGTCTTGTTTTTGTTTCTAAAACAATTACAAGTCTTATGAAAAGTCAAAGGCAAAAATTTGGAATATTATTTTCCAAAAAGGTTAAAGAAAATTTGGAGGGAAAAAAGCAATTAAAACTTCCAACTACTCCCATCACAAATAGTGACAAGATGTCAATCACAAAAAGGTGACATGACTTCCATTACTAAAGTGACTTGCGATGTGACTTGTAGGCCCTACTTTAATTCAAAATCCGAGTGGGCCCGCAAACACATCCCGGGCTCGGGTTCGTTAATTCCGAATTAACGAATTTTTCGTTGCGATGTAATTAAATCAAATTTAATTAAATAATTATGCCTAGTAAAATTACTATTCACGTCGCTCGCGAATTAATTCTAAATTAATTCGTTCGCCCGAATTAAAATCTAATTTTAATTCTGTTATGAAATCTAATTTCATTTAATATATCGAATATATTATTTTATCGATTAATTCCAAATTAATCGTTCTCTCTCTTCTAATAGTATTTTATCCCAGATAAAATCTTTTCGCTATTAATCCTAGATTAATTATGTTTGGATCATACGTCATCGGTGAATCTTCGGGAAGCGACCCATGAGATTCCTGGATATGTTGGCAGTAAATCTGGTCGTCGGACTATCTGAACACTTCCGTACCTCGTACCACATTTTTACCGATTTACGAGACATGGTTGGCTTCTAGCAAAGCACCGTGCCTACCCAATTCTCCAGAAATATTCTTAAAGGAACATATAATCTATGTAAGATGTAGTATACATAGTATTGCGTATTGCGATCCAGTATCGGATGTCACATGCAAGGCCTGTGGCTGAAAAAGTGTCTGCCCCGTACGAAGCATATATCGGATCACAAGCAACTAGTCTCTTTAATCGGATAATCATGACCTTATCATATTATCCCGATGGTTGCAACCCATTAGAGTACCAGTTCTGTATCCATGCGTGATCATCATCTCCATATGACTGAAGTGATACTTCCGTCTTGACATCACACCCAATACACTACGATTCTCAATAAACCCAGAAGAGGAGTACACAGAACCTGTTAAAGTCCTGGACGACCAAAACCAAAGCGTATTGATTGTCGCAAGTACTAGCGATGCAAGTCTCAGGTTAAGACCAAATACACCTACCCTAATGCAGATTCCCATAGACACATAGTCATACTACCAATGGGATTCCGAGGGGTCTATCTAGAGCGAAGCTGTTTCCGTACCATCGGTAAACACAACCTCCTATCACACTTGCATAAGTATCCAATACTTAAATATATGAGAACTATGTTGTTACGCTTCCATAACACGCACAAGTGCAATACTAGTCTATTGCGCATTATCGATGTCCAATCTCGATAATACTACGACTAGGGATATTTAATGATTAAACCTTTATGGATTGATATTGTCTCATATCTTATAATCCGGAACTAATCATAAGGACTTTTATCATTTATATATTTAAGTAATCAAATTACAAAATGATAAAATACAATTTCTATTGTCACATAGTTAATTTGTACAAAAACCACAATGTCTTTTACAAATAGTGACGTTATAGGTCATAATTGTCTAACACTATTCTGTGGACTTCTACTAGTACTATAAACCTCATGTTGACTTGCTTAGATCTTTGAGCTATACTAAATTCTTTCATTTACTTCCTCAAAACTTCCTTAATACATTTTCTAGGCGATTTATCTTTCAAGATCTTCCATTTCTTAAGAGGAATTCTTGTCAGGCTTCTTACAGTTACTTATATATATGCTAAGAGGAGCTAGGGTAACACATGATGCTTTGATTGGTCTCGATATCCTTGTTCTAGTACTTTATGTCCTGGTAGGGTCTATTTCTCATGTAAGATAGGTATGAGGTAGACTCTGTCAGGACAGCTTCCTGGATTGACATCGCGGATGGTGAAAATTGGATAGGTCGAGGCCTCATCTAATAGATTCCTAGGTTTGGGGAACTAATCATTTCCTGACGTCATTCCTCTTATTTGTCTGTGAGCCTAGATTTGGAGAATCTAGAATCTCTGCGTTCTTAAGTCATCTCACATCTATTAGAAGTCTCCACGGTTGATCCTGATTTCTTGCTTCTACTGCCTTATGGCTGTTCTTGATTATTTGGGGAACTTGCTATCTATACGAAGTACTCAAGGGTTATTGGATCAACTTGGAAGAATTTTCCGAAGAGGAAGGAATCTTACTTTGAGGGAAAAAACTTTATTTAGGTCTACTCGATATTTTACTCTTATTCGTGTTGGAGTTTACTAAGGTCCCAATGATCAATAATCAAGCATGAACATGTGTGAATACAATCGAGAAAGTCACGGAATACTCACATCGATCGGTTGAGCGACGCGCGAGGCAACAAAATACTTCACTGCCCACTGTCATAGTCACGGCAAACTACAGTTCCAAGCTCACTGGTTTCGGCCTTCATCTTCAAGAATCCAAGCTCTAAGCTTTGTGAGATAATTCCCGGCTTATGGGTGGACTTTCCTATCACATTCGCATGATCCTAGAGTGTGCTAGCACTCTTGATTTTGCAACAAAATCGCACTTTTCTTCCCATCTAATTCGGTTCCGCCCAACAAAATAAAACCAGAAAAATGCCCAAGAGGGGCGTGAGAGATGAAGAGAGAAATGGCGAGAGAGATGAGTTGTGAGAGTTGTTTTTGATTTTCAAAAAATCAAAGACATATATACCAAATATTAAAACATAGTAAATGTCTTGTTAAGCTTTCAAAAAGCTTTCCACCAACCTTGAGTGTTCCACACTCATTCACTAACCAAACCACTCAATCAATCACATCAATCAATCAAGTGTCACATCACTCAAAGTGACATGTGATTTGACGCTTGATGTGACTCTAGATGCGACTAGTGATTTGACGCTTGATTTGACTTGCGTGCCGTACTCAAATTCGAAATGCGAATGCGCTCACAAATAATCCCAGACTCGGGTTCAGTAATTCCAAATTAACGAATTTTTTGTTACGTCGTAATTAAATGATTACGCCTAGCGAAGTCACTATTCATGTCGGTAACGAATTAATTCCAAATTAATTCGTTCGCTCGAATTAAAATCTAATTTTAATTCCGCGTCGAAATCCAATTTCATTTAATATATCGAATATATTAATTTAACCGATTAATTCCAAATTAATCGTTTTCTCTCTTTAAATGATATTTTATCCCAGATAAAATATCTCCGTAATTAATCCCAGATTAATTTTCTCTCTCATCTTATTAATCCCAGATTAATTAAACTGCGAGTCATAAGTCATCGGTGAATCTTTGGGAAGCGACCCATGAGATCCCCGGATATGTTGGCAGTAAATTCGGTCGTCGAACTATCCGAACACGTAAGTACCTCGTACTACGTTTGTACCGATTTACAAGACAAGGTTGGCTTCTAGCAAAGCGCCATGCCTACCCAATTCTCCAGAAATATCCTTACAGGAATAAAGGATCTATACCAGGCGTAGTATACGTAGTATTGCGTATTTCTTTCCAGCATCGGATGATCACATGCAAGGCCTGGGGCTGGTACAGTGTCTGCCCCGTACGAAGCATATATCGAATGACAAGCAACTAGTCTCTTTAATATCGGATAATCATGACCAAGTCATATTATCCCGACGGTTGCAACCTTTTTAGAGAACCAGTTCTGTATCCTTGCGCGATCATTATCTTCATATGACTGGAGTGACACTACTGTCTTGACATCACACCCAACACACTACGATTCTCAATATACCCAGCATTGGGGTACACATAACTTGTTAAAGCCCTGGACGACTGCAACCAAAGTATATTGATTGTCGCAAGTATTAGCGGTGCAAGTCTCAGGTTAAGACCAAATACACCTACCCTGATTTCGAACTTCCATAGACACATAGTCATACTACCAATGGAATTCCGAGAACTATGCTATACCCAAATATATGAAACACAACCTCCTATTACACTTGCATGAGTATCTTATACCCAAATATATGATAACTATGCTATTGTGCCCTCACAACGCGCACAAGTGTAATACTAGTCTTTTACATATTCATCGATGTTCATTCTCGATAATACTCTAACTAGGGATATTGATGATTTACTCCTACGTGAACTGATACTGTCTCATATCATTCTCAATCCAGGAACAAATCATAAGGACCTCCTATCATTTATATATCTTGGTGATCTAATCACAAATGATAAGAGTGCAATCTCATTGTCACATAGTTAATTTATACAACAACATCATGATCTGTACAAATAGTGACGCTATGGGTCATAATTGTCCAACAATCTCCCACTTGGCCTATAGCCAGTCACTCAAGTGTCTTACACCCGAACTATGTACGGTTGGCTCAAATTGCTGAGAAAAGGCTTTCATCAGCGGATTTTCATGATTATCGTCTGATGCGATTTATTCGATCATCACATCGCCACGATGTATGATCTGAACGAATCGATGAATATCAAAGTATATATCTGGATCGTTGATGAGACCATTAATTCTTTAGCCTGTGCTGCAGCCTAGCTCAGCTGCTAACAGAATTACATCTAATCTAATTAGATTTGTTATCGACCCAAATGGCTTCTATTGCTACCTCAGCTGCAACAATAACCCGCATTGTTGTTTATTCGGTAATAATATCTTGCTTGGAAGATTTCCAGCTCACCGTTCCGTTATTCAAACTGTATAGTACTGTTTGCGACTTATAGTCGTCTTTATCGGTTAGGAAACTTGCTACAGTGATCCCAGTCACTTCAAGTTCTCCTTCTCCACAGATTAAGACAGCATCCTTAGTTCTCTAAGATATAACGGATGTTCTTAACATCAATCCAGTGACTATCACTTGAATTGGCCTGATTGTGACTTCATATGCTCAAAGCGTATGAGACACCAGGTCACGTACATTTTTCAATGTACGATTTCTCAGAGAGTTTCAACAACTTTAAATCTTTCCCATAAGATCTTTATTCCTTGAATAAAAGTTGTTTCTCCCAAGAATTCTACGGAGAATTTTCTTGAAAGCCAAGTTTTCGCCGATTGTTATTATGGGAATATCATTTCAAGAATGACATATTATCATTAATTATAGGACAACGATTGACAGTGCACTCCCACTAACCCTCTTATATACACAAGAATCATTTTCGTTTTGAATTAAATCATAAACAATTATGATTACATCAAAACGATAATTCCAAGAACCTATGATTGCTTCAATCCAAACATGGATCGACTAACCCGCAAACCTTGTTTGCTAGTTTTGGTACGACAAAACCGACAGGATGTTGTAAACATCCTCCAAAAAGTTTCCTTTTCAGGAAAGCGATTTTCCCGTTCAGCTGACATATTTCAAAAAGAAACATGCAGCATTAGCAAGCATTATCCAAATGGATTTACCGTGGCAACATGTAAAATGTTGAATAACGATACCTTTCCGCTAAAAGCCTAGCTTTATACGTTGGTATGTTGCCATCCATGCATGTCTTCCTTGAAGACTTATATAGTACCAATAGGTACAATGCCTTGCGGTACATCAACTAGTATCCAAACTTGTTGATATACATGGAATCCATTTCGGATATTATGGCACTTTGCCATAATTAGGGAGTCGATACCTTGTATCACTTCCTCATACGTAGTCAGTTGGTATACCTCAATAAGATTGACATCTTTATGAGGTGAGATCAGAAACCCATACCCCAGGTTGTTTTCTGACTCTCTCCGATATACGCGGTTCTTGTGTATTCAAAGATTATGGTATAGTTTCATCCTTGATGAACTATTTATGTTCCATTAAGGATTGATGCCTTGAACAGTATTACTCCAATTTTCATCGAGTTTTACTGTCCTCCCACTTACCACTGCATATCGGTATTCCTCTTAGGAAAACCGCATGGTGAGCAACAATCTAATTGTTCTCTGGTGAGATGTATAAGTACAATACTTATGGTATCCCTAGGATAACCTACATTTGGCATTTATCCAATTTGAGTTTTAGTTTGGTATCATCCAAACATATGTCTAGCATACCCAAATATACAGGAATGTGAAACCCGGTTTCTTTCCCGTTCATATCTAATATGATATCTGTCAAACAGATTTTATGGAACCTTATTCTAAATAAATTTTGCACTGTTTAAAGCTTATCCGTTGAAGGAAATGGTAGCTCAGAGCGACTCATGATTAACCTTATCATGTCCAACAAAATTCGGTTACTCTATTCGGACACATCGTCACTTTGACGTGTTTCGGGAGGAGTCCTCATTGAAAGAATACCATACTCTTTCAAGTATATTAGAAACTTATTGCTTAAGTATTTTCCATTACGGTCTTACCGTGACGGTTTAACACTTTAGCCGATCTGTTTGTCTATTTCGTATCGAAACTTTAAAAGTTTCTGATTTGTATTTCAAAAGAAACACATAACCATAACGCGATGCCACATCCGTAAAGGTCACGAAATATTCATATCCACCTCTAGCCTAGCTAGTCATAGGCCCACTTGCTTCACTATGAACTAGGGCTAACAGATCAGTGGTATTTACACTTTTACCAAGTAAATAGTATTTTAGGTACTTTGCCCAATAAATGAGATTCGTAGACTTTATTTGAATGGAATCAAATTAGTCCGAGTACCCACTCTTCGAAAGTGTGGATATACGAGTCTTGTTTAATTGTGTCCCAGAAAACAATGCCACAATTAGTTTCTTCTGATCAAATCAGTTCGAGCTATTTGTTTGTCATGTTATACGTTTGAGATTTATTTATATTCAAAATATAAATTCTGTTATTCACATCTAATGTGCTTATCTCAATATCATCTTTATAAAATAAAACACTTTAGTGTTCTAGAATATAAAGGTTCACCCGCAGCAGGTTAAACACTGATATAAAGATAATGTTTCTAGTCAAACTAGTTACATTATAACAGTTTCCAAATTTAGGTACACACCCGAGGGTAGTTCCTAAATTTAGGTATCTACGGTTAAAACATCGACTTTCGTCCCGTTTACAATTCGCAGATAAATCTCTATTGAAGTCAGTATCCTGTTCAAAACAGATCCTGAACATCAATGTATCACACTAAGTATTTTAAAATCTAATTTTAATACTAGTAGTGAACAAATTTGACAAACATATTTGAAGTCAGAGCCTTGCTCGTCTCAATTCCTTCATGTTGCTTTGTCCAAACGGCAGTCACGCTTCTGCGATCCCGTTTACCATATTTAGGCAGACATTTTGGGATATGTCATTTATCTTCCTAAAAGATTATAATGATTTTGCCTTTGCCCTTTTCATATTCCAGAAGCCTTTGGCCAAGCCTTGGGTTTCTAGGATATCGAAGTGAGGTGCGCCTTGCGCTACTTGCCAATTGCAAAGTTTGACTTTGTCTCCTTGAGAAATAGTCATTAACTCTCCAAGAGTTATTATTGCAATTTTAGTACTTCTAAAATCTAAGTATAGATTTATGAATATCCTTCAATTTCATTATCATACTTTAAGGATCTAATCCTTAGTTCTGATTCAGAAATTAAGGAGTCTACTGCGACAAGCTAATGGATTAAGCCTAAGTTATCATCACATTAATCTTCCAAAGATTATGCTCTATTATTTGCTTAACTCCGGGCTAGGCATAATATGTTATTTTATCAAATAAAGTAACTTATTATTTTCCAGGACCATCTTGAAATTTATTCCCAATTTTGGAAATTAAAGTCGTTTAATACATTTTCCCCAGAATTATGTTTTAAACACTAATCTTTCAATTTTAATATTGATTTTAATAGTCAAACTATTTAATCAACGATTTCGGTACTATTTATTATAATGATTACAATAGTCCAACTATTTAATCAACTATAATTTTAATAGATTAAAATCAATTATATTGATTACTATAATCCAATTATAAAATCAACTATAAATGAATAGTTTGAATATAGTCCAACTATTTATATTAAAACAACATTTAAATATTAGTCCAACTAACATTTAATTTATTTGACGAATGATATTTGTTTTGAGCGCGTATGGCAAGTAATTAAACGAATATTGCAAATTCAATTCTTGCCTCCCACTATTTTTCGGCGAGCCTCTAACCCTCTGTCGAGTACTCGAGAAATCGTGTTTCCGAGTGGGCTAGGATCCCGTTAAATATCACATAATCTTGACTTTGACCAACAATTGTATGATAATTAACTAGGTAGATCTCTAAGATCGATTGGATCCAATCCAATTCCTAGATCTGGTAGGGGGACATCCAAGTCCGAAACATATATCTTATATATGCCAATACATCCAATGTATTACCTAACATTTTTCCTCTGAATCAACTAAGCATTGGCTTTGGCACAACAAACTTAGTGATCCCAGTTAGCGCGACCCATTGACCATGGAAAACTCGTAATCAATGTCGATAGACAAGAAGTGGTCTTGACTTTGGCCAACAAACCACAACTTGGACAAGACACCAATATGGAACAAAGCTCTTGTGATTCAAACACATCCTCGATGGACAAAGGCCTTGACTTTGGCCAATAAGCCAATGCCAGTCTCGGATCTTGAGTGAGAATCACTCAATGGAAGGAAAAACGCTTAATATTTTGCGAGGGTTTTTCGAGTGCAAATTGGCAACCAATTTATTATCTTTGTTAAGGTCTCATCATCATACACCCTTAAACATGCATTCTAAACACATAATAAATCGCGTATAATAAATAATAATGATATGCGGATGGATACTTTACACATTGATCCTAGATCATATCTCTCCATTTCTCTCTTCCGCTAGCACATGTATTACTTCTACCCGTTACACTACAATTCTAAAGAAACCTCATTTACATTGATGGGAATAGGTGAGAAGAGAATACAAAGAATAAAGAGGTAATAAGGCTGGACACGCAGGTCCAATTTAATAAATTCCAAATTTATTACAACAATTTCTAAAATTGTCCCACCCACCTAATATCCATATAATATACATTATTCATACATCGCAACCATGTATTCACACAAGCATGTTATCAATCAATCTAATCAAATTAATTAATCTGATAATTAGTGATAATCCAATGTTCAAACAACGATTTGATTTTGCTCGAGTCAAACTCGTTTTTGCGAATAAGTACTCAAAGTACGAATTCTTGAATTAAATTAAACTACACAATTAAATCCAATTCAATTTGTATTTAATTCTAATTCACTAATTAATTCCAAATTAAATATTACACTTTAATAATAAACCTTTTACGACTTAAATTCCAAATTTAATCGTTACGGGTCTCAAAGCCCGATTAACGTCCAACGTCAATTTAATTAAAGTCCAATGGGCTTTTAATTAATTTCTTAAGGCGTGGACTTTTGGTCAACTCGGATCAAACCGATAACCAATGTCCAATCCGGGAGTTACCCCATAAGCCTAGACATCAATCTTGGCCCATTAGGCCCAATTAAACTTTAAAGGTCCATTAAGTCGCATTTGGGCTTTAAGGATGCGATTTTGGGCCCAATTGGATCCAATCCATTTGGCCTAAACCTAACTTAGTACAAATAATCCCAATAAGCCCAATAACAACATTTCAAGCCCAATTTCCAAAATTAGCCCAATTCAATTAAATTGCCAAATTCCAAATTCCCAATTTAATTACCTAAAGTGCATTACATAATTAATTATCCAATTAACATTTCTAAAACATCAATTAGCACTAATTAATCATGCCATTAAATTTAAACATGTCCAACACATTTTAACAAAAATCAAACCCAATACATGCTCATGACTCTCGGTAATTTGGGGATTTTATTTCCGATTCGAATTCAATCCAACTAATTCCACAATCGACATTAAATCATACCCGAATGATTTCCAACACATCCAATGATCAAAAATAAAAAAATCCCAAGACATTATAGGGCTAGACCATTTGGCCAACACAACAATTTGGGCAAAAATTGTTTCAAACCAATTTTCTTGAAATTGATCCAATTAAACTTCAATTCAACATCAATTAAGCATACAAAATCATCCAATTTCATTTAAAAAATGCTCAAAATCAATTTACCCAAATTTTAACCCTAAACCAATTTCATGCTTTTCCTTGCTCTGATACCAATGTTGGAGTTTACTAAGGTCCCAATGATCAATAATCAAGCATGAACATGTGTGAATACAATCGAGAAAGTCACGGAATACTCACATCGATCGGTTGAGCGACGCGCGAGGCAACAAAATACTTCACTGCCCACTGTCATGCTCACGGCAAACTGCAGTTCCAAGCTCACTGGTTTCGGCCTTCATCTTCAAGAATCCAAGCTCCAAGCTTCGTGAGATGATTCCTGGCTCATGGGTGGACTTCCCTATCACCTTCGTATGATCCCGGAGTGTGCTAGCACTCTTGATTTTGCAACAAAATCGCACTTTGCTTCCCATCTAATTCGGTTCTGCCCAGCAAAATAAAACCAGAAAAATGCCCAAGAGGGGCGTGAGAGATGAAGAGAGAAATGGCGAGAGAGATGAGTTGTGAGAGTTGTTTTTGATTTTCAAAAAATTAAAGACATATATACCATATATTAAAAAATAGTAAATGTCTTGTTAAGCTTTCAAAAAGCTTTCCACCAACCTTGAGTGTTCCACACTCATTCACTAACCAAACAACTCAATCAATCACATCAATCAATCAAGTGTCACATCACTCAAAGTGACATGTGATTTGACGCTTGATATGACGCTAGATGCGACTAGCGATTTGACGCTTGATTTGACTTGCGTGCCGTACTCAAATTCGAAATGCGAATGCGCTCGCAAATAATCCCAGGCTCGAGTTCGCTAATTCCAAATTAACTCAAAGTGACATGTGATTTGACGCTTGATATGACGCTAGATGCGACTAGCGATTTGACGCTTGATTTGACTTGCGTGCCGCACTCGAATTCGAAATGCGAATGCGCTCGCAAATAATCTCGGGCTCGAGTTCACTAATTCTAAATTAATAAATTTTCCGTTGCATCGTAATTAAATGATTACGCCTAGCGAAGTCACTATTCACGTCGCTAACGAATTAATTCTAAATTAATTCGTTCGCCCGAATTAAAATCTAATTTTAATTCCGCGTCGAAATCCAATTTCATTTAATATATCGAATATATTAATTTAACCGATTAATTCCAAATTAATCATTTTCTCTCTTTAAATGATATTTTATCCCAGATAAAATATCTCCGCAATTAATCCCAGATTAATTTTCTCTCTCATCTTATTAATCCCAGATTAATTAAAGTGCGAGTCATACGTTATCGGTGAATCTTTAGGAAGCGACCCATGAGATCCCCGGATATGTTGGCAGTAAATTCGGTCGTCGGACTATCCGAACACGTAAGTACCTCGTATTACGCTTGTACCGATTTAGAAGACAAGGTTGGCTTCTAGCAAAGCGCCATGCCTACCCAATTCTCCGGAAATATCCTTACAGGAATAAAGGATCTATACCAGGCGTAGTATACATAGTATTACGTATTTCTTTCCAGTATCGGATGATCATATGCAAGGCCTGGGGCTGGTACAGTGTCTGCCCCGTACGAAGTATATATCGGATGACAGGTAACTAGTCTCTTTAATATCGGATAATCATGACCAAGTCATATTATCCCGACGGTTGCAACCTTTTTATAGAACCAGTTCTGTATCCTTGCGCGATCATCATCTCCATATGACTAGAGTGACACTTCCATCTTGACATCACACCCAACACACTACGATTCTCAATATACCCAGCATTGGCGTACACAGAACTTGTTAAAGCCCTGGACGACCGCAACCAAAGTATATTGATTGTCGCAAGTATTAGCGGTGCAAGTCTCAGGTTAAGACCAAATACAACTACCCTGATTTCAGTCTTCCATAGACACATAGTCATATTACCAATGGAATTCCGAGGGGGTCTATCCAGAGCGAAGCTATTTCCCGTACCATCGGTGAACCACAACCTCCTATTACACTTGCATGAGTATCATATACCCAAATATATGAGAACTATGTTGTTGTGCCTTCACAACCGCACAAGTGTAATACTAGTCTTTTACGTATTCATCGATGTCCATTCTCGATAATACTCTGACTAGGGATATTTAATGATTATCTTACGTGGACTGATACTGTCTCCTATCATTCTCAATCCAGGAACAAATCATAAGGACCTCCTATCATTTATATATCTTGGTGATCTAATCACAAATGATAAGAGTGCAATCTTCTTTGTCACATAGTTAATTTGTACAACAACACCATGATCTGTACAAATAGTGACGCTATGGGTCATAATTGTCCAACAATTCGGACTTACTATATTCTTCTTCACTATCCCAAGTTCTGGTGTTTTCCATCTTATCTCATTATATACTTCTATCTTTTTACTGTCTTTTGTTACTTAGATCGTCTGTTCCTTACTTTTTCTTCCTTGCTTTTCTTTCTGACTTTCTCTATCTCTTTTCTACTGCCTTATGTGGTTATCCATAGAACTTTATTATCTCTTTCTATTTCCTTACCTTTCCGTCTTCGACTGCTTAAACCTCTACGCATCCCTCTTTCTTATAACTCATTTTCCCACTCCCTTTGGTACTTTTCTTAAAATCTCATTGTCTGGTTTCATAGCTCGTTTGTACTTCTGATAATGGGTAAGAATAACTACAGGGGAATTCTCAACTTGGATCCAGAGGTCGTTGTTCTCGTAAGGAATACTATTTGATTAGTCTGAGAAGGCTTACTAACCTGTCTATAGAACTTTGAGAACGTACTCGAGGATCGGATACTGGAGAGGCAGTGCCTTGCATACGAGTATCCTGTACATACTGCGTATACAAAACCCCAACACTCTACCCAATGCAATCACTAACTCCCTAGACCATGCTCTGATACCATCTTTGTAACATCCACAATCCGGGAGATGCTACCGGCAGGGGTAGACCGTACTAACCCCATAAGCCTCTGACTCTTTGACGACTGCTAATCTCATTTTATATACTTCCTCATACATGGTACCAATGCCCAACTCAACAACATAAATATATAACTCATTACTTATTACTGTACCCTTTTAGAAAAAAAAAACAAATGCAATGTATAACTTTGTTGAGAACACTTATGCTTATGACAATGACTGATACAAAGCTATTAACTAATGCATGACTTTACTGTACTCTATCTGACTTGAACTGATGGACTCCATACCCTAGTGACTGCATCAGTATCCGTCCTCCCGAGCTCGTCCTCTAAGAATACCTACAAAATAAGAAAACTGGGAGTGGGGGGTTAGATCGTCGTATGATCTAAGTGAGTTGACGATAAAACTGAAATACTATAATGAAAATTTTTAATTCAAAAATCAAGGGCCTTTCAAAAATCAAATTATTTGAAAATCATTTTCTTGTCTGAAAATTCTGAGCTATTTTAGAGAAAGCTTATCTGAAATTCTTTTAACAAAACTTAACCTTTCTGAAATCTGCTTTTCTGTAAACTGTTTATGAAAATCTGATATCTTCATCTCTTTTTCTGAAAATCTGATATCTGAAACTCTTTTTCTTAAAATCTGATACCTGAAAACTGGTTTGTATCTAAAAAACTTGACGTAAAGGGGCGTTACGTATCGCCGTCCCCCATACGCCTAACTAGAGCCAGGAGTGCAAATCCATAACTTTGGGGCGTTATGTATCGCCGTCCCCCAAAGCAGTCCACTACTGTCCCTGAAACTGGTGGTCTTGGGGCATTACGTATCACCGTCCCTTAAGCCACTGAACCAAAACTGGGGGTGCGGATCTATGCTACCCTCAAAGCTCTGAAACTAGGATCTAGAGGCATCTGTCATCCCTAGTCCTGAACTAGGATCTGATGGCTTTACGTATTACCGTCCCCCCAATCCTATACATGTGCACATGTGCTGTCCGTCAATTCCAAACTGAAACAAGTTACATACTGGGGTGAGTTTTTCCCCCATGCTCCGAAAAACCATAAAATCAATATTTGAAAATGTTTATTTTCTCCAACGTAACTTTGCATGAAAATCATCTAACGCCGTATAGCGTAAAAATATAAGTCTGTAACGAAAAATAACAAAATAAAAGACAATTTAAAAGAAGAGTGTCTACTCACTGGTTTTGGAATTTGACTGGCACGGAAATCCTCTCAACGAAGAAGATTGTGGTTCCTGCGAATAATCTATGATCAGAAACTTGATTAGCATGTACTTTTGAAATGAACTTCGGAACTTGCTAAGCTTATTAGTACATCAATGCGTTTTATCTATAAGGCTTAACATGTTTGTGTCCTGATATAAGGTATGTGTACAAACTCATACGAGACCCAACATTTATTTATTTTTTTGTTTGGAAAAAGTTACAAATTATATTTCAAAAATTATTTTTGTACAATTGTTCCCCAGGAAAGCGCTTAAAAGCACCAAAACAAGGAACCGAAAAGGTTTAAACAAATCCAAACAAGTCCTTCAAATTTAAGCGTCAATGATTCCCCCTGAAGAAGCTCCAGCTTAATCATGAAACAGCCCCTAACACACAAAACGGCCAATAGCATTGATATAAACAAGTCCAATGCCAGCCCAACTCCAAAAATATTCCCACGCAAACCAAGAAAACAAACCAGGCCATGAAACCCAGCCCACTCACAAGCAGGCCCAAAGCCGAAACCCAGGCATAGACGTCATGCGATGATGCGAAGCAACCACAAAAAATAAACACCAAAGCAGCAGCCACAAAATTTTTGGGAGCCATAAGCATGAAACCGCGACAAGCAAACAAGCCCATCACAGCCTACAAACAAACACATCAGCCCAAAACATAACCAACACGCAAACGCTCATCCATCAAAACAGGAAAACAAACAGACCCATAGATGCAGCCCATAACCCACAAAACAGCCCAAAAAACCATATTGATGTTCAATTCAAAACATGCGCCCTTTTCATAAAACTTTGAACTTCAAAGCAGAACAAGAGCTACCAGTTCAGGCTTAGACGTCAGCCCTTCCCATGCAACTAACAAGCCCACTTTTGAAAATCGAGAACTGCCAATAATGTCCCACATCGCTCTTTTTAATCCAAGATAGCAAAAGAGCCATGCTTCCCACAACTAGTCTACTCACGGCACGAGTAGATTCATTGACCATAAGGTTCGGAACCGGAACCGGAACCGGACCGGAATGGGACCGGTTGGAACCGGTACGGTTCCACCGGTTTGGACGGTTCCAACCGGAACCGAACGGTTCCGGTTGGAACCGTAGGGTTGGAACCCTACGGCCCCCAACGGCTACTAGCCGTTGGGGGCCTAAGCAGGGAGCCGTTTGGCTCCCTGCCAAAAAAAAAAAAAAATTAGAATTTTTTTTTTATTATATAAAATAAAAATTACTAATGTACCCCTAATAACGGTAATAAAACGGTTATATTTAGGGGCATTTTTGTATCAAAAAAAATTCTAAAATTCTATAAATAGGATTCATTTTTCATAATTTCATCACACCAAATTCTCAACTCTCTCATTTTCTATAAATCTCTTATTCTCAATCTTACTTCAATACAATTCTCTTATTTTAGTTGTTAATTTGTTATCATTCGCATCGCAATTATTCAAATGGCAAGCTCATCCGAGAACATAATGTCAAATATGCCGACCCAAGAGAGCGGCCCTAGTGTCAGTGCACAATCACGGAGAAGAGAAGTTAAGGCTCGGTCCTCCGATATTTTCAAAATTCATTTTAATTTGGAACGCCTAGACGATGGTTCACAACGAGCAATTTGCAACTACTGTGGGGTTATCTATAAATTTTCTGGTGGATACGGCAATATGATCAAGCACATGGAGAAACATCATCCGGTTGAATTTGGCATTGATACGACGCAGACTCAAATGGCCAGGTATGCATCATCTAGTAGAGGTACGAGTAGTGTAGATTTATTTAAATATTCTGATGCAAAAAATAGAGAAGAATTTGCGAAATTAACATGTATGACACATCTTTCTTTAAGCTTTGGTGAAAAACTTCATTTTACTAATTACGTGCATAATGCTTTAAACCCTGCTGCATGTAGAATGACTCGAAACACAACAAAACGTCATATTTTCAAATTATATAAAGATGGTAAAATTATTTTAAATGAAATATTTAAGAGAGATGAAATGTCGTATTTCTATATGTTCTGATATTTGGAGTGACCATTGGCAAACACACTCATACATGGGTGTGACTTGTCATTGGATTGATGCATCATTTACCATGCAAAAACGACTTATTGCATTTAGAGTTTTTGATGACCAACATACTGCACATAACATTTATTTCTTCTTGAGAGTTTGAATATTGTTGGCACTCTCGATGAACATGTTAACAGTGACGACCCTAATGATATTGTTTTGCTCGAAGCCATTACTGTTATGAAGGTAAAATGGTTGAATTATTTTAGAGAAATTCCTTTACTTTATCTTATTGCTGCTGTTTTTGATCCTAGATTTAAATTAGAAGGTTTGAATGGTGGTTTACAAGCTTACTATGGTTATTTAGGAATATTAGATGACATTGATATTACGAGCATAATGACGAATTTAAGAAGTGATTTAATTATTTTATTTAATGATTAATTGTAAGATATAACTTAGGAACATAGGTCAATCTAGTAGTAGCGAACCGGTAATTCAACCAAGACTTAGCGCAGGGGATCGTTGGTTATTGCAACGAAATAAAAATCTAGGGATACGACAACAACTAATAACCCTGAATTAGATAATTATTTATCTACAAATTTTGAGTTTTCTAATGAAAGTTTATGCAGTAAAAATTTTAAAATCCTTGAATGGTGGAACCGGCATCAAAATATATATCATGTTTTATCTATTATTGCTAAAGAGATATTGGCAGCACCTATTTCCACCGTTGCGGTTGAGCAAGCCTTCAGCTTGGGAGGTAATATATTGGAAGCTAGGCGATCTTCATTACATCCAAGCATTCTAGAAGCAACAGCTGTGTGGATGATTGGACTCGAGCTGATCTGAGACAACAAGAAGATGCCCCCGATGATTTTGAAGATTTGTTCGATAATGCTTCTGCAACAAGTGCAAGCGGAAGCTGCGGAACCTGAGCTGAAGGATCAACTGATAATGATGATTGATAATTGTAAAATTATAATTTACAAAGGGGATATGTCTTAAACTTGTAATGGAACTACGTGAGCTTTGATTCCTCTCACCCTTGGAGGATACGTAGGCAACTTAAATTTTAAAAAATTTAAGCTCAAGCTCTTCAATGTAATAATTTTTTATTTATTTATAAATTTAATCTCATTTTTTTTAATTAATAATTTTTTTTTATTTAATTAATTAAAAAAAAAAAGAACCGAACCGGAACCGAACGGTTCGGTTCCGGTTCGGTTTTAGGTTCCGGTTCCACTTAAGTGTGGAACCGGAACCGAACCGGAGTTCGGTTCCGGTTCCACACTTGTGAACCGGAAACCGGCCGGTTCGGTTCGGTTCCGAACCGGAACCGAACCACCGGCCGGGTCTAACCATAAGAGCAGTCACCACACACGCAAAAACAAAATCCTCAAACCTGAAGCCGAATCAGCTCCCAAAGCTTAATCAGCAGCCCAAGCCAAAAAGCATAGGAAATAGTCTGTGAATCATAACAGAATTAAATCACAAATCCAGTACACACCGACCGAGACTTGTCCAGCTACTGAAAACAAGCCAACGCGACCAATTGGAGCGGAAAACAGAGCAGAGACAGCCCTCAAACACACACCTGCCAGACCGCCAAATGAGGTCTTCAAACGCCATCAGAGTTCATTTCTCCCAGAGCACGCCACAGTATTACCAGGCATTCCAAGAATGGGAAGAGCAGAACTTCCTCTTATCCTCCATACCTTTTTTATTTTTATTTTTGAATGGGTGTAATTCATATATTGTAATTGATTGATTTTGCCATGAGTGCCACGGCATGATCAGAACCTACAACATATGCTCCAAAGAAACTGCCCCCCAACTGCTTGAAAAAAAACACCAAAGACTCCCTCAGATCAGGACCGGTAAAGAGAAAATTAATAACTCCCACTATAATTTTAAAGCTAATTCAGACATCTGCACTTTAATTGCTCAGAAGCTAACCACTGACTGCACTTGAATTGCACATAAGCAAAACACTCCAGCCTCAAATGTGGCATGATGGAGAGAGAAGTGTCAAAGTTGACACACGTCATTCCATTTGCCAAGAAGGTCAAGGCCAGGAAACAAAATAAGTCCAAAAAATTCTACCACAAGTCCCACATCGGTTATTTGGCAAAGTGAAACCAGAACAGCCTCTGCCCCAAAAAACTTCTCTCGGCACAATATGCCACGAGCAATTTCTCCTCGCAAACCCGCGAAAACCCATCCGCAATGGGTAGAATTTGGTAAATACTTAAGTTGGTATGGTAATTTAAAATAAAACCCGATGCGGGTTTGGTGCGGATTTAATAATTAAGCATCCACAAGCTTAATTTTTTATTTTATTTTATGTAGGGCAAAAAAATCCCTCATATAAAAGGACTCACTAACTTACAATTTTTGAATTGTTCTCTCTTAATATTTTTGAATTACTTTTAATCATGGTTCAATAATTTTGATGATATGAATTTAACATAATGAAAGATATTCAGCTAGTGATTCATGTATTTAATTGTGATAATATGAATTTGACATTATATTATAAATATTTTAAACTTTTATTTATGTGTCCTAATTTGTAATCTGTCAAATACATTTTTTTGTATGTTATGAAAAAATATCAATATTTAATTAAAAGATTTTATCATTAAGAGCATAAATGAATTCAATATTTTAAAAACCCGCAAAAAATCCGTTGGGTACCAGTGCGGGTTTGGTAATTTATTTTTATATGCGGGTGCGGGTTTGATAATGAAAATTAAAACTCGCAATGGGTATGGTGCGGGTTTGGTAATTTATTTACATATGCGGGTGCGAGTTTGGTAATGACAAACCCGCACCAAACCCTACCAACTGCCATCCCTAATGCCACGTGAACCCAGGAAAGGTGAAAATCTAACATGCTAGGGTGGAACTGAGATGGTTTAAAACTAATTTGCGCAATATTTTGACCACACGTCGCGACACAGGGTATTGCGTGTCGCGACGCGCAAGGTAAAAGTTTGGTTATGCTTCTGGACGATGCGCGTCACGACACGCAATACCCTGCGTCGCGACACGTGGTCAAAACATTGCGCAAATTAGTTTTAAACCATCTCAGATCCACCCTAGCATGTTAGAGGCCGCCATATGGGTCTCGTATGAGTTTGTACACATACCTTACATCAAGACACAAACATGTTAAGCCTTATAGATAAAACGCATTGATGTACTAATAAGCTTAGCAAGTTCCGAAGCTAATTTCAAAAGTACATGCTAATCAAGTTTCCGATCATAGATTATTCGCAAGAACCACAATCTTCTTCGATGAGAGGATTTTTCGTGCCAGTCAAATTCCAAAACCTGTGAGTAGGCACTCTTCTTTTAAATTGTCTTTTATTTTGTTATTTTTCGTTACAGACTTATATTTTTACGCTATAGGGCATTAGATGATTTTCATATAAAGCTACGTTTAAGAAAAGAAAGGTTTTCAAATATTGATTTTATGGTTTTTCGGGGCATTGGGGGAAAAACCCACCCCAGTATGTAACTTGTTACAGTTTGGAATTGACAGACAACACATGTGCAAATGTAGAGGACTAGGGGGACGGCGATACGTAACGCCCATAGATCTTTAGTTCAGTACTAGGGACGACAGATGTCCTAAATCCTAGTTTCAGAGCTTGGAGGGTAGGATATATCCGCACTCCCAAGTTCTAGTTCAATGGCTTGGGGGACGGCGATACGTAACGCCTCAAGACCACCAGTTTCCGGGACAGTAGTGGCATGCTTTGAGGGACGGCGATACGTAACGCCCCAAAGTCATGGATTTGCACTCCTGGATCTAGTTAGGCGTATGGGGGGACAGCGATACGTAACGCCCCCATACGTCAAGTTTTTCAGATACAGACCAGTTTTCAAGTATCAGATTTTCAACAGATATCAGATTTTCAGAAAAAGAGATTCGGATATCAAATTTTCAGAAACAGTTTTCAGAAAGCAGATTTTTAGAAAGGTTTAGTTTTGTTAAAGGAATTTCAGATAAGCTTTCTCTAAAATAGCTCAAAATTTTCAAATAATTTGATTTTCTGAAAGGCCCTTGATTTTTGAATTAAAATTTTTCATTATAGTATTTCAGTTTTATCGTCTACTCACTTAGATCGTACGACGATCTAACCCCCACTCCCAGGTTTCTTATTTTGTAGGTATTCTCGGAGGACGAGCTTGGGAGGACAGACACTGATGCAGTCACTAGGGTATGGAGTCCATCAGTTCAAGTCAGATAGAGTACAGTAAAGTCATGCATTAGTTAATAGCTTTGTATCAGTCATTGTCATAAGCATAAGTGTTCTCAACAAAGTTTTAAATTGCATTTTTTTAAAAGAGTACAGTAATGAGTAGTGAGTTATATATTTATGTTGTTGAGTTGGGCATTGGTCCCGTGCATGAGGAAGTATATAAGATGAGATTAGTAGTTGTCAAAGAGTTAGAGGCTTATGGGGTTAGTACGGTCTACCCCTACCGGTAGCATCTTCCGGATTGGGGATGTTATATGCCCTAAAGCCAACTGGTTTGGGAGTCACTGGCTTAAAGCTCGTTAAAGGATTGAAGATGTATTATCATAAAAAAAACTACTTTTGTATTTATAAATAAATTCTCTTTGCCAAAAGGTGTGAACGCTAATAAATTTTAGGATAAAAATATTACTCTATTTTCAACAAGACCAGTAAAATCGTGGGCACAATGAATTAATTGATACCTTATTTTATGTGTGTATGGAAGAATGGTAAAAAGTACAGAAGAATTTAATTATTTGATTATTTGGAAAAAAAGAAATAATTATTGTAACACACCAGTAATTCAGAAAACTACTATGTTACAGGTAGTATAATACATGACATAAATCATGCTCGAGCATGTATGTACTCGTGATTTAGTTTTGAACATTCGATGAATTCTTAACACATCTGATACGAAAATCATTTTCTATACCACTCTGAATAGCTCTTAGTATTTTGGCCATAAATTTTTCATACGATTTTCAATTTTCATGAATTTTATATCTTCGGAAAGCTAAGACCGAGACCTACAACTTTTGTGTTGAGCGATGTCTTAAATTCAGAACAGACCAAGGTCAAAAATATAGTTCAAAAATTCATATGAATAGTACCTGATGACTAGTCTAGAGATTTCTCAAAACTTATGATTTTTTTTCCAATTAATCATTAAAAAAATCAGTTATTTGCCTAAAAATAGGGCACTATTTGCTCACCCCTTAGGAGGCCAAAACACGTGAGCGATGACGCAAGGAAGCTCTTCAAATATTATTCACTTTCATGAGATTTTGAAGGAATGGTGATGAATTTCCAAGTTTTTCTTGGTCAAGTCGGTATGACTTTTCCGCAGGAACCATAATTTTCTTCAACGAAGGAAAGAAGTGCTAGCCAGATTTCAAATCAGTGAGTGGACCATTTTCTCAAATTGATTTCTTTATATGTTTTTGAATTGAGATTTACATTTCAAGCACATATGGCGTTAGCCAAGTTTGATTACAGATGTTTTACGAAAGGATAATGTTTTTAAAAATATTGATTTCAAAGTATGATACTGTGATTTTTGGGGCATGAGGGAAAAACTCACATCAGTTGTAACTTGGTACAGATATGGAATTAACGGTTACTGGAATTGACAGATTCAGAACATGTGCACATGTAGAGCATGACTAGGGGGACGGCGGAGAGTAACGCCCCTAAACCCTAGATTCAGGGTCAGGATGATAGTATGAATCAAGACGTCTGACTCTAGTTCAGTGGCTTGGGGGACGGTGATACGTATCGCCCCAAGAAAAAATAATAGGCGTATGGGGGGAAGGCGATACGTAACGCCCATATGCGTCAGGTTTTCAGCAGATTTTTAGAAACATATTTTCAAAAAAAAAATTTCAGAGACAGATTTTTCAGAGTTATGGTTTCAGAAAGGATAGTTTTATGAAAACATTTTCCAGAGAACAATTTTATGAAAGAGTTTTAGAAAGAACTCGGTTTTCCAGAAAAGTTTAGAGTTTAGACATAAAAGTTTTCAGAAAAGTTTCATAGAAAGCGTATTATTTTCAGATACGAAAGAGATTTCGGAAAAGATATGTTTTCCTGAGATGATTTCGGATTTCATTTCCATTTTCAACTGTCCACTCACTAGGTCATTCAAATGATCTAACCCCACTCGCAGTTCTTCTGTTTTGCAGGTTACTCGGAGGACGAGCTCGAGAAGATGGATACTTATAGCAGTCACTAGGGTGTTGAGTCCACTAGGTCAAGTTAGAGATGAAGTTCAGTCAAAGTCAAAGTAGAGTCATGTGTCAGTATTTGTATAGTAAAGATTTATATTTAATAAGTTAAAGTGATCATAACTGAGTTACAAAGTATTGTTATTAAGTACACAGTTTTGAGTATTGAGTTGCAATTTATGTATTGAGTTGGGCATGGTCCCTACGTATGAGTCTGCATCTGAAATGAGATTAGTAGTGATGATCACCGACAAATAGTTAGAGGCTCAAGGGGATAGGTCCGTCTATTCCATGCCGGTAGCTTCTTCTGGAGGGGGATGTTACAAAGACGGTATCAGAGCATGGTTTAGGGAGTCAGTGACTACATTGGGTAGGGTGCTGGGGCCTTGTATACGTAGTATGCCTGAGGTACTAGTATACGAGGCACCACCTCTCCAGTATCCAATCCTCGAGTACGTCCTCAAGTCCTATAGACAGGTTAGTAAGAAATTCCCAAGCTATTCGAATATTCTTCCTTATGATAGTAACTATACTATTTGTCCAAGTTGAGAATCATTATGTAATTATCTTGGCATATTATCTGAAGTTAGACAAGCTATGGGAATAGATAGTAAAGTTCTAAAAATATCCATCCAGAGGAGTAAAAGAGGAAGAAAAACTATAAATAAAAAAGAAATTAATATTGTATAGATGTTTAGGCAACCAGAGGCGATAAGAGATAGAGGTACAAAATTAGATAAATATGAAAGTGCCAGAACTTATATTAGTAAAAGGGAATAAAGCAAGCCTGAGCAAAAGTAAAATATTGAGTAGACGTAAGTAAAGATCTTTCCCTCCAAATAATATTCCTTTCCTCCTCAGAAAAATTCTCCAAGCAGACCCAATAGCCTTTGAGTATCTCGTATAGATAGCAAGTTCCCCGAATAAATAAGAATAGCCATAAAGGCAAAAGAAGCAATAAATCAGAATTAGTCGTGGAAGTTCCCAATAAGGTGCCATAAAGGATGTAGGGATTCTAGACACCCAAACCCAGACTCGTAAGAAATAAAGTGGATGACGTCAGGAAAGCGAATTAGTTTCCTTAGTTACGAAATCTGATATAGATAAGGCCCTAATCTACTTAGATTCTAACTTTCCAGACACATCAGTTAAGGAAACTGTCTTGATAGAGTCTATCTCATACCTCTCTTACATGAGTAATAGGCTCTACCAGGACATAAAGTACTAAAATAAGGACAACGATATCCATCGAGATGTAAAATCTTATCCCAGCCTTTACCAGCATAGATAGAGATAACCGTAAGGAGCTCAATACCATAATGTTATAACCTAAAATAGAAATAGATAACACTGAAAGATAGATTACCCAGATAGAGACCAATGAGGTTTTTAAGACTAGAGAAGAAAGAACTCGGCATAAACCAAGATTGGAAAATTGTACTACCAATAAAAATCCATAGATCAGACCAATGACAATAAAAATCCATGTAAGCTTAAAATGACAGATCCATGAGAATGAAGATACTCAAGAGCTAGCAAAATTACTAGTATGAACAGTAAGGTTAATGGCATAACTGTAGCCTAGAGCAAGAGCAGAGAGTAGAGATCTAGAAAATGGTCAATAAGAATGGATTACCACTAGCCTCAGTAATACGGCTTAGCGTTAAGAGATATGATATAGAAATAATAAAAAAGTATGTGGAAAGTGACAAGGAAGTTTTGAAACAACAAGATAACCGAACCGAGAAGTTCAACGGAACCCAAATGAGGATCATAAGATAGTAATCTGAAGTCACAATAAGTCTAGCCAAATTTAGAAGTGAAAACCTGTCTTATCGTAGATCTGAAAGCCTTTAATGTAATAAAGGCTCGAGAGCGTAAGGAACCAGGGCAAGTGACGCATATAACGACCCTCAGAAGTAAGATATACAGCTTATTCAGAAATTCCCACCATACTAGAGAGGAAAAGATTAGTAAGAGAGTAACACCTAAACCAAGGTACAGTAGTGATGCCCTAATATGTCGATGAATATGGAGTTTACAAAGAAGAAAGGACTTAAAATATTCAAGAAACTGAGATAAAAATGAAATCTAAGTAGTAGAGCAAGACTTCAGAAGGAAGAATAACAAAGGAAGTATGATAGGATTTTGGGAAAGCATGAACACAAATAAGATTATCAGTAAAGGATAGTATGGTCAATAGTCGGAAATAAATCATGAGTGAAGTTGAAGACATGTAAATAAAGAAGTCCTAGGATTATAATGAGAAGCATGTGCAACTACAATACCGGTAGCTAGTGAGACCACCATAATCAGAAAAGACTTCAAGATCAACCCTATCCTCCCAACCCTTGTTAGACGACAATAATATGAATAACCATGTATTCAGTCTCAATGATACTCCCAGGAATATGTAAATTCGTGGTGTAGTACATTAACCTATAATGTAAGGCAAGAGACATGTAAAAAGATGATATTATTTGGATAAGGGGACAAGACATATACCACAGAAGTTCCAAGTATATAATAGAATAGAAAGGAAGACAAAAAGGACATCAAGTAAAAGGTTTGGAGGCGGAACTGATGAGATAATATGACAATAGAAAAAGATACTAGATAAACAATAACAGAATTGCATAACAGAACTACATAATGACTATAAATGCTTAATATCAGACATTTCCATAAAAATCTTAAAGTACACAATAGCAAGCTTTCTCAGCGTCGAAATGACGCTGGAAATTCCATTAGATAGAAAACGGAAGGAAGGTAGCAAGTATAACCCATAAGTTCCCATGCAGTTTACCTAGCTAAGAAACAAGAAAAGTATAACCTGAAACAGATTTATTGAGTTGTAACATAGAGACTGCCAAGGAAACTAGGAATACAGAAATTATTGAGAAAAAGGACAACACCTGACAGAATAAGACTATGGGAATAACTGAAAGTGGGGTATTCTTAGTGCAATTAGACAAAGAAAACAAGCCAGTGTAAAGAATAGTTAACTGGATTTATGTTAGCAAAGAATATAGTTTAAACACAAGTATACATACAATAAGCCCCACAGATAGTCAGAGATAAAAGAACTGGAAGAACGAATCTAATAAACAGTTGAAGCTTAGCAAGGACAAATAGAGAGTTAAATAGTTAAAACTACGAGAATGAATGTTGGATCAGATTGAGCATGTAGAGCCAATAAGGTATCAAGTACGATTAGTTGCAATAACATCAATGATTATCCTTGCATAAATTTACCCCAGAGTTAAGGCAGAACGTGAAGAACCTAACTATAGGAGACACAAGTATCTTTAGAGATGTGAGGGCAATAGCTGAGAAGAATTCATATATATATATATATATATATATATATATATATATATATATATATATATATAAAAGGTCACATGACATCAGTACGACTTTGGTACAATTATACTTTTTAGTGATAAGATTGGTACAAATTCCCCATATAGATTAAGTGTGGTTATTGGAGATTGATGATTCAACTGGTATAGTTGTGGGTATGACCATATTAACATTTGTGCATCAAATTTGGTCAAGACTTTACAAGTCAAGTGTGCTTGGGTGGAAGTAATAATAAGAAGAGAGAACGTCTCGGAAGTTTGAAGAAGTATTAAATTATTTAAGGAAAAGAACGAGATGAATTGAAATACAGTCACATGGTATCAGACACGAAAAGTAAGTTATTTAAGGCACTAGTTCGAGGAAAACCTAAGACCAGGTCATAAGAGACTGAATACATCTGACACATTTTCTGGATGTCGCAAAGTATAAAATAAGAGATAGGTAAATTTTAAGGATGATAAGTTCCATGAAGGATTTACAACTCTGGATAGACAAGATATGTTATATGGACTTAGTTTCACATGAGAAAAAGGGTTACTGAAGGGACTCACAAGGATTAAGTATTCAGCTATAAGGGCCGAATAGAGTGTACCAGAATAAGAGATTCCCAGAAGTCATAGTACTAAGTTCTTGAGTACGAGGATAAGAGTAGCAGAGACACATATGTTCTCAAACCAAGACAAACCTATAAGTTAAACCTCAGAAGGAATTCGAGGACGAATCATATTTAAGGAAGGAGAAAATATAACACCCCGTTGACTCTGACGACTATTATGTTACAGATAGTATAATACATTACATAAATCATGCTCGGGCATGTATGTACTCGTGATTTAGTTTTGAACATTCGATGAATTCTTTACTGATCCGATACAGAAATCATTTTCTGTACTACTCTGAATAACTCTTAGTATTTGGACCATAACTGTGGGAACACAGAAACTCGGCGACACATGCTGTCCCGGGCTCGCGGCCCGGTCGGGAGTACAGAGTAGCCACGGGGGACTAAACCGGATAATAATGGAGTCGCCACCCGGTGTGAACCGGGAAAATGAGATTTAAGGCCGCACTCACCCCTCGCAAGGGAAGACCTCAAACCGTTGGGTTCGGAATGGTCCCTTACTCATGCCACTTGTGATGAAAGGATTTATGTAATAATTTAATCAGGCTTAAGTAGCGCTTATTTCCAAGAGTATCATGCTTCTAAATTCACATGTACAAAATAAAACTTACACATATATTTCACATCTAAGATTGCATGCTTGGAAGTACATCAAAGGAGCGACAAACATACAACTTCATTGGCATATTATATTCAAGAATACACAAGCACACATACTAACCACACAAACACACATGTGAGCACCTTCTCAAGTGGTACATGGAATTGTATCCCAAGTACAGACCATACTACCGTCCATTCAGAATCGGCTACGGAATTTATGTCTGGGTTTCCATCCGATATACCACAAGAAATAATACTCAAATGTTATCATGACATAAGTATATGAATTGTAATACATTAAACACATTGTATTCATACATGTGGGGATAGCTACTAGGAAAACTATGTATGAAATCTAATAAAAATGACTCAGTTCAGTGGGTGTACGTTCGCGTAGCGTTTGAAAACACGTTCGAACGGTAAACAAAAGGTTTGCGTTCGTGTAGCGTTCGAGAACGCGTTTGAACGAAACCAGACCTGATGCATGATAAGACTAAGAAAGTACGTGTGCGTTCACGTAGCGTTCGAGAACGCGTTCGAACAGTAAACAGAAGGTTCGCGTTCGTATAGCGTTCGAGAACGCGTTCGAACGGGACCAGACCTGATGCATTATGAGACTAAGAAAGTGCGTGTGCGTTCACGTAGCGTTCGAGAACACGTTCGAACGGTAAATAGAAAGTTCACGTCATGTAGCGTTCGAGAACGCGTTCGAACGGAACCAGACCTGATGCATGCAATATAAAGAATAAAGACAACAATGTCAAGCTCAGCATGTCCGATTAAACGTATCTTGCATTCAACCGAACACGCATCAACCGGCGCGGCAAATCATCGTGGTAAAGGGCTTTAACCCCTCCCCGTAGGGGATCTTTCATTCCACTTACTAAGCCCATGCGCTCGATTGAATCATGCATACATGGAATTAAGAGCAATAATATCAAACTTAGCATGCCCGATTGAACGTATCTTGTATTCAACCGAACACACATCGACCGGCGCGGCAAAGCATCGTGGTAAAGGGCTTCAACCCCTCCCCGTAGGGGATCTTTCATTCCACTTACTAAGCCCATGCGCTCGATTGAATCATGCATACATAGAATTAAAAGCAATAATATCAAACTTAGTATGCCCGATTGAACGTATCTTGCATTCAACCGAACACACATCAACCGGCGCGGTGAAACATCGTGGTAAAGGGCTTTAACCCTTCCCCATAGGGGATCTTTCATTCCACTTACTAAGCCCATGCGCTCGATTGAATCATACGTAAATAAGCAACATGCAGAATTCAAGTGACGAAAAATAAATAAATAAATCAAAGTAACATGAAACAAAAGAAGGTGCCATTTATTCAAGCGGTACGTGGAGTTGTATCCCAAGTACAGACCGCACTACCGTCCATTCGGATTCGGCTACGGAATTTACGTCTTGGTTTCCATCCTATATACCGCAAGAGACGACACTCTTTCATTCATCCAATACCACAACACACATCATACACACACAAGATTCAACAAATAATTAAAATACAGTCGAAATAAATAGCAAAAATCAAATAAAGATGAGTGTGGAAAGTACCCTCAGGTCTAACCTTTTTGCCAACTTTCGGGCTTGCGTTTCACGGACGTCGGAAATGGTACAGCTCCTCAACTTCTCCGGTTCACTGGTTTAGCGTCCTAGCTCACTGTTTTGCTCTTTTGCTTGCCGTTCGGTCTCTGTTCTGCTGTTGTTCGGTCTCTACTTTGGTGTTTTAGTGGACTGTTTCGAGTGTTTTTTTTCGTGGTTTTTTTAGTGTAGTTTTGTGTGGTTATTTCAAGGATTATAAGTGCAGTTTATTTTACTGTTTTAAGGGATTTTAGGGACTGTTTTGGGAGTGGTTAGGCTGCTGTTTGGAGGTATATTTTCGGTGATGGAGGGCTGCTGCAAGGGGAGATTTTCGGTGATGGGTAGAGGTTTAGGAGGGTGCTGTTTTCGGTTATGGAGTGGAGGAAATGAGGGGAATGGTTTGTGTTCTTCTTGTTGCTATTTCCGTGAGTGGCTAAGGCTCTTTGTGTTGTGATTTTTCTGTGAGTTATCTGTATGAGCTAGAGGAGTTCATGTCTTGGTTAGGGGTTGTTTATATAGAGAAGGGCTAGGGCTTCACCTTGTCTCACAAGGAAGGAATTTTGACATTAAAAAGAAGATTTGGTGTTGAGCAAAGAAAGTCAAAGATTAAGGGGGGACAAATCTTGGCTAGATTAGGAATACAAAATATTTAATTTGTTATGATTGATTTTAATTAGGCATGACATCCTTTTAATTTAGTATGTGATTTGTTTGGTTAGGAAGTTAATATATTTGATTTATCTTTAATAGGTATGATTATATTTTGTGTTTTATTTAATTGGTAAATGGTTACATATTTTATTTAATATCTAATGTTTAATTTAATTAAATTGGGATGTGTTTTATTGCTTTGTGGAGCTAATTGGGCTGGGGTGCGAGGCTAGCAGCAAAATCAGAAACACCGACGCCGTTCGAACGCCAATTCGAACGCTGCACGAACGTCCGTAATCTACCTGAAGTTCGAACGAAGTAACGAACGCAGCACTAACGAAGACAATGAACTTGTGAAATGAACTTGATGACGTAATTATTCTGAATTTCTCCTTCCGACCCCGTTTCCCGCAATATCCTTAGCTAAAAAGGTAGTGCCTCCAACTGAGACTCATCATCGGGTTTCACATGCGAAAATGCAATGCCTACAATAACATTTACATATGATCTCTGATTTTTATGAATTTTATATCATCGGAAAGCTAAGACTGAGACCTACAACTTTTATGTTGAGTAATTTATTAAATTCAGAACATAACAGGATAAAAAATACATCTCAAAAATTCAGATGAATAGTACCCGAGGACTAATTTAGAGATTTCTCAAAACTTTTGATTTTTTTTTCTCCAATTAATCATTAAAAAAAATCAACTCTTTGCCTATAAATAGGGAAATATTGCTCATATCCTTAGGAGGCCAAAAAAACATAAGAAGCTCTTCAAATTTTCTTCACTTCCATGAGATTTTGAAGGAATGGTGATGAATTTCCAAGTTTCTCTTGGTCAAGTCGGTATAACTTTTTCGCAGGAACCATAATTTTCTTCAACGAAGGAAAGAAGTGCCAGCCAGATTCCAAATCAGTGAATGTACCATTTTCTCAAATTGATTTCTACTTATATAGTTTTCAATTGAGATTTACATTTCAAGCACATAGGGCATTAGCCAAGTTTTATTATATATGTTTTACGAAAGGATAATGTTCTTAAAAAGATTGATTTCAAAGTATGATATTGTGATTTTTGGAGGCATGGGGGAAAAATCCACCTCAGTTGTAACTTGGTACAGATATTGGAATTGACGGTTACTGGAATTGATGGATTCAGAACATGTGCACATGTAGAGCAGGACTAGGGGGACGGCGATACGTAGCGCCTCTAGATCCTAGATTTCAGGGCTAGGGGGATGACAATACATAACACCTATAGACCTTAGATTCAGGGTTGGATGATAGCATGGATCAGCACGCCTGGATCTAGTTCAGTGGCTTGGTGGATGGCGATACGTAACACCCAAGACCACCAGATAGGCTTATGAAGGGAAGGTAATACGTAACGCCCCTATGTGTCATGTTTTCAGCAGATTTTTAGAAACGGATTTTCAGAAACAAATTTTCAGAGATAAATGTTTTAGAGTTGTGGTTTTAGAAATGATAGTTTTATGAAAAAAAATTTCCAGAGAAATGGTTTTATGAAAGAGTTTTAGAAAGAACTCGGTTTTCCAGAAAAATTTAGAGTTTTCAGACATAAAATTTTTTAGAAAAGTTTCATAGAAAGATTATTATTTTCAGATACAAAAGAGATTTCAGAAAAGATTTGTTTTCTTGAGATGATTTTGGATTTCAGTTTCCATTTTCAGCTGTCTACTCACTAAGTCGTTCAAACGATCTAACCCCATACTCCCAGTTCTTCAGTTTTGTAGGTTACTCGAATGACGAGCTCGAGAGGATGGATACTTATGGCAGTACTAGGGTGTTGAGTCCACCAGGTCAAGTCAGAGATGGAGTTCAGTTAGAGTCAAAGTAGAGTTGTGTATCAGTATTTGTATAGTAAAGATTTTGTATATAATAAGTTAAAGTGATCATGACTGAGTTACAAAATATTTTTATTAAATACATAATTTTGAGTATTGAGTTGCACTTTATGTATGTGTACGAGCAAAGCGGGGTTTACCGCTATGCCTATGATGCTCGGTGACTACGACACTGCTGGGCTCGCAGCCCATATAGAGTACGGAATAGCCTGCGGGGGACTAAACCAGAGAATAAAGGAGTCACCACCCAGTGTGAATTGGGAAAATATTTAAGACCACACTCACCCCTCGCAAGGGAAGACCTCAAACTGTTGGGTTCAGAATGTTCCCTTACTTATGCCAGTATAATGGACGGGTTCACACAATGGTATAGCCAAGTCTTATGCAGTTCATGCAAGATAATTTAAATAAACACACAAATTTGCACACCCATAAACATTAATATTAAAGCAAATTAAATTAAGAAATATAAGGTACGATAAGAAGAATCATAATAATCAAAAGCAAATAAAGCGTCAATAAATAAATAGTAAACAAAAGGGGGGTTAATCATGCATATATAAGTATTTCTCGAGTGGTACGTGGAGTTGTATCCCAAGTACAGACCGCACTACCGTCCATTCGGATTCGGGTACGAAATTTACATCTGGGTTTCCATCCAATATACTGCAAGGGATAATAACATACATAAGAATCAATGCAATGTAAACAGACATAAAAAAGGGCGAAATAATAAAATAACAATAAAAGTAAATAGAAAAAAGCTAAATAGCAAAATAAATGCGAAATAATAAAATAATGATGAAAGTGAATAAATAAATAATAAGATAAATAACACTAAATAGATAAAAAAAAATGCCAAAGAAGAAAAAAATAATGTGACCAGAAATTTGGCCGTCTTTAATGTAGGACTTCGCATACCCGGCTGGACGTATTTCACGTCCAGCCAGGCATGCATCGTCCATAACTATATAAAAAATAAATGTTTTAAGGTGCCATCAGGTCTTACCTTTTAAGTTGCTTTCTCGGAAATGCATTAGGCCGTTGCCGGAAGGATCGTTGGTTCGCTGTTTCTGCTTGCTGTTTCGCTATTTCTGCTTGCTATTTTGCTATTTTCTAGTTGCTGTTTTACTGTTTCTGGTTGCTATTTTTACTGTTTCGCTGGTTACAATTTTTGGTTGTTTTTTAGTTGCTGTTTTGGTTGTTTTTAGGCTGCTGTTTTTAGTGATTTTTTGTTGCTGTTTTGGTTGTATTTGCTGGCTGTTTTTCTTCTATTTTTTTGTGTTTTTGGCACTATTTTTAGGTTGTTTTTTTGCCTTTTTTTGGGTGATTTTGGGGCTATTTTTCACGTTTTTTTTTGCACTGTTTTGGGTTTTTTTGCTGCTGGTTTTCGGTGATGGCTTGAGAGTTTTTTATTTGTTGTTTCGATGGAAGAAGAAGAAAGGATCCCTAGGGTTTTTTTTTTTGTTGAAGTTCACGTCCAAGTGTCCAAGGTTTTTTTTTTTGTTGGTGATAGTTCACGCCCAAGCCTCCCTTTTGTGTTGATTTGGTCCCTAATTTATAATGTCTTGAGAGGATCTCCAAATAGGGAAATAAATCACATTGATTTGGGGAATATATTATTTTGGGATACAATCTCATATATTTGGTATTGAGAATATCCCAAATCTTGTTAAATTGGATGGGATCCCCAAAATCTCACTAAATTGGAAAGTGTTGATGAAGGAATTTGCACATGTGAATTGCATAGGATTTTGGGCATGTGGGGGCCTTGGGCGTGTACATGGGTTCATGGGCCTTGGGCGTGTATGGTGGTTTGCATGGGCTTTAGGCGTGTGGATGGATTGCATGGGGTCTTGGGCGTGTATGGTGGTTTGCAGGGTAATGGGCCGGTTGCAGGTGTTTGGGGTTTGTCCGAGGTTATGGTTTGAAATATCGGTTGAGCGAATCTGAGGCTGGCTAGTGAGTCCGAATCTGATGAGGTGCTAATTTTAGAGGATTTATTTTCTTCCGGCATTCGTTTTCCGCAACTTCTGTAACTTTTCAGGTAGTGCCTCTATACGAGGCTCATCATAGGGCTCATGCAAAAATACATTGTCTACAGTATGGAGTTGGGCATGGTCCCTATGTATGAGTCTATATTTGAAATGAGATTAGTAGTGATGATCACCGACAGATAGTTAGAGGCGATTTCAGTTCCAGATGAAAGATGACTCAAATATCTACAACTCTAATGTTGACAAGATTTTCTAGTTTTGAGATTTTCAAGACCGAAATTGACGAAAAATTCAAAATATGTTATATGTAATTATTAAAAAAGAATAATATTTGTTGGAGGGTCACCATCCACCTTTCATTGGATGCTCCATCCACTTACAATTACTGATAATTACAGCTTACAATTGTCAACAAGTTGCCATTGTTTGCAATTGATTCGAGCATCCTCTATAAATTAAAGGATGCTTAGTTCTCATTTCTCATACTTTCTTTAAATTCTCTATAGAATTTGGGAGATAGTGTATCGTGTATTTTAATTTTTAAACTTTCTTGTAATTTCTTTTTATTTCAGTAATAAAATTATGAGTATTTTTATTCAAATTATGAGTAGGTAATTTCATTTTACTGGGGTAAATGGTGAAGCTTTTAATATAAAATATAGATTAATCTTATTTATGTTATAATATAGAAATTATAATCTAATGATTAATACTTAATTTAAATCTGGATTAATTATTGACAAACTTTGTTACCGCCTATATGGCTGGTCTTATTTATTTGGCATAATTGAGTACCTGACTGGACTTGTCACAGATAAATGTTCTGGTTTTATATATTTTGGCATAATTAATTCATGAAATAAATTAATTGGGTATTAATGACAATTTATATATTATAAAAAATGAGATTTCTAAATTTAAAATATTAAAAGTGGATCTCCTAACCCCGAGCATTTTATTTTGTTATTGCAATCTAATTTAAAAATTTCAATCACTTCAAATAATCAAGCCTTTTTTTATTTTTACTCGAATTGTTATTTTATTTTACTAAATCTATTCACTGTGGATCGACCCGGACTTACCGGGTTATTTTATAACTTCTACACTCTTATACTTGTGAGTAAAAGAATCACTTTATGAGTTTTTCATGGCTCGTTACCAACAAAATGAAGTGTGGGTTTCACTCACAAAATAAAATCCATAACTCTTTAGAGATTGAAACAAGGTTTTGAAACCAACTTCCTAAATACTTTAGAGATTCAGTTAAGATTTGTCACACCAGAATTTTTCTTTTCTCTTTTCTTTTCTTCTTTTTCTTTCAACACTTGAGAGAAAATAAGAACAAGGGTGGCTAGGTTTTTCAAGAATGAAATTCTTATAAAGAAAAAACTTATTTTTTCCTTATATACTTAGGGTTAATGTTAAACAAAAAACCTAAACATATTTATCTCATAAATTCAACCACTCATAT